>JAWNNU010001116.1:0-27958 GCA_035044585.1 Scaptomyza polygonia
ATCAATACAATAAAGTTTAAATTTAAAGCAGTAATTCCTTAAGCGTTTTAATTCTACGAAAACCAATACTACGTGCGAAGCCCCCCTACATTTTCAAGAGTCATATCTCGAAATGTTGTTTACTGAAATCACCAGGTCAACATATATCCCTTCGTTTTAATGTCCTTTAAGTTATAGGCACCAATCGATTTTCCTACTTCGTTCTGTAGTTCATAATATGCTGGACTCAGTTTTGCCTTCGCTTTGGCTTGTGTGAATATGGGTGCGAGTTTGCTGTTGAACTTTTTAGCCGCATTGCTTTGAGCAAAGCTGCGTGCGTACACACAATCACCTAATTTCAAATGGGTTGTCCTGCTTCGCAAGTTATATCTCCTGGCATTCTCGTCATGAGACGTGGATATGTTTGTTTTGGCTTTCTCGCGTGCGAGTTGCAAAAAGTCTGTTTTTTTCAGAGCTGTATCATCAGTCAAGGCGTTTAACTTTCGAAGAAGTTCGTAGTCTTTCCCGTTCAAGATCATGTTTTGGTCGAAACAAAGAAAGTATGGGGAGTAACCTGTGCTACGATGTACGGTAGATCTCAACGAACCGCTTATTTCGTTGAGATTTTGGTCCCAACACGCGTGATCTTTGCCGACATATGCTCGTATTGCTGCCAATACTGATCGGCTAAGACGTTCGATAGCATTCGCTTAAGGAGAATAGATAGCCGTGCAGACGTGAGAGATTCCGAAATGGGTAAGGAACGCTCGAAAATATCCCGATTTGTATTGCGAGCCGTTGTCGGCTAAGATAGTTTCCGGTACTCCAAAAGAAAAGAAGACGAAATTTTCTAGATAACTACAGATATTGTTAGACGTAAATTTCTTTAAGGGATATAAGAAATGGAACTTGGTATTGTGATCGACAATGATGAGTAAACCAATATTGCCATATTGGATCTTGGGTAAGGACGTAAGATATCCATGTATAGTTTCTGAAACGGTTGATCGGACACCATAGGTTTTCCCATTGGCGGCCTCAATATCTTATTCGAACTTTTAGATATTTGTTTTCGGATTTCATAATGTCGAGTTTGTAGTCTCATGATAAATTTCATAAGTATCACATGACAAATATAAATTATATAAAAGTATTTTATACTCACACTCTTTTCCTTTTACTTTCAAAGTATTTCTTTATTTATTTATTTATTGTCAGCTATGAGTAGCTGACATGAAATTAATATTAATTTAAAATTATTATTATAAAAATAATTAAATTAAATTAAAATTTTTAACGTAGAAAACGTTATTCGGCAGGTTAGGGGTGCAATGCGAAGTAAAAATTTTTGCGACCACTTTCGCCGCGTTCATTTCGATTTTTTTATACTTTAAACATTCCCAAATGGAATCTCATTTATATAGGAGTTAACTGAATTTGTTAGCTTTCGAACAGTATATAAAGTATAATACTGCTACATATAAAGTTTTTGAATCCATTAGTAAATGAAATTTTAAGCGCAATACATTTTTCGGCAATTTTCATATGCGTGTTTTATGTGCTCATGTATTAGCAATAAGTAAGAGCGGGCGCGATAGTGATAGCTATAGCGGATAGACTGTGCATATAGTGTTGTTTTAGTTGCCGTTGCGCTCAGTGGTGTTTCGAAGCAAGCGGCGTGCCAACGCACTGTGGGCATTTTACCAAAAACTGGCATTAATTAATGGCTTGCAAACCACGCAAGATATTTTGATTTGGTTTTTTGCGTTAGGTTTGTAAGAACCAAAGGAAAATCATTTTAATAAAATTGGCTTGTTGCCGCCCTTTGTTTTCAACATATCAGGTCGAAATCTGGGAGTCAAGCATGTTTATATAATACTAAAATTTTTTTAAAAATTCATGGATATCGGCCAACTATATAATTTTTACTAGAGATTTGCATAAACAAGAAGTTAGTTTTGGGACATTTAAAAATAAATATATGACAGTTTTTTTTTGCAAAGCGCCCCATAGTGCAGCCGCAACAAACAACGGTAAAAGCTTGTGTGTGTTCGAAAAAGAAGCAACCGCGTTTCATTTCTCATGTCGTCTCAACATTTGACTTATACTAATTAATGCAAACCAACTTAGAAGGGTTGTATAAACTCAATATGAACTTTGTGCAATTAAATAGCAAAACGTGATTACTTCAATATTATGTCTGTGTAATATGTTTAATCATATTTTGGCAATAAGGTAAGGCGTTCAGAATCAATTAAACACGTTGTAGATAATTTAATAAACTAGCACTTAAATCGACGTTTTTTGTAAGTAATTAAAATATATTATCTATATATTAAATTATATATTTGATTTTTTTTATTGACGATTATTAAATATTTGTACAAGGCGTATTTTTAATTTGTGCATTTTTTGGGTCTCAGCCACGACAATCCAGCACGTGTTGTTGTTGGTTTATGGCTGTTTTTAACTATTTATGTATGTATTTGATTCGGGAGGCATAATGAGTGTGTGTGTGTATATTCACGAAAAATAAACCAGTGCAAAAAAGTCGCTACCAATATACTAAATAGAATGAAAATATAATAAAATGCCTCCTTAAAACCGCCTATATTTAACAAAATATTTTGAAAGTAAATATAAATAAGTGTGATTAGAAAATACATTTATATTATTAATATTCGTATGAAATTTATCAGGAGAGAAAACAAACCCTTCTAGGAACTTATGGAAACTACATTCAATCTTCAACCTTCATTGATATGGTTTGGAGCATAGATTTAAAAATATATTTTACTTAATTTAATTTCATTATTTTGTCATTACTTCTATTTTGTTTGATAAATTTGAAATGTTACGTATTCTACGTAAAATCTTAGCGGCCGTGTTGGAGACACAGCCTGTTGGTCTTTTTTGTTTTGAAGTACAATTGTTCCGCTTAGAAATGGAATTATTTCATTCAGTAGCCCATGCCGTCGGACCAGTTTTCAAGCACTTTTCGAGTTTTTGGAACCGTAGATTGCAATGGCATCACGAATCTTGGCCTTCCAATGGTCAATTGTTTTTAGACGGTCGATATAACACTTGTCTTTAACGGAATAAACAGGAAATAGTCCAACAGTGTTAAGTCGCAGCTTTTAAGGCCATCGAAAGTTTCGCGCAGTAATTCGATTGTGGCATGAGATGTGTGACAAGTTTCACCGTCTTTTCCACATCAAAACCATCACCAAAAAAATCGGTTATCATGGTGCAATAGAAAATTTTTTTTTTTTAAATCGACATCATTGATTAGCTGCTTGTGGCCCATTTAGCGAAGGTAAAACGAAGTGGGTGGTAACGCGGCTTCAACTCCTGTACCACTTTAATTTTGTAAGGCGTCATACCAAGATCTTTTCGCAAAATTCGACGTAAAGTGGTGCGGGAAATGTTTAATTCTTGAGAACGATGACGTGTTGACGTTGATGAATTCTCGCGCACACTAGCAGCCACAGCATCGATATATTCGGGTGTACGCAGTGTACGAGCACGCTGACGTTTTTGCATCAACAATGAAACCAGTTTCACGAACTTTATTAATAAGCCGTCAACAGCAAAGTGTTTGTTGTACACAAATACGCAAGTGCGATAATCGCTAATCATTAATCACAGTTGTTTTCCCGACTTATTAAGATAATGTTGTCAACCTGCCGCCACAATATGTACATTTTTAAACACTTATCGATATGGCCGCGGAATTCTGCGAGAAGGCCTTAACTCAACTGTGTTTTCCGACATATGGTAGAAATCCTTTAATATTACACTCCATAAACATTAAAAGTTATAGAGGTATATCCAAGTTGTCTGCCAAAAGTTTAGGGAATGTTTGTTAACCTCGAGTAGCTCACAGACTAATTGTGACAAATTCAACGTCTGTGTTCTGTACTCTGTACAGGACATTAGTAGTTGTTGTCAACAAAACCTGATTCTACAAGAGTCGTAGATATGAACACAATGAAAACGCAAATTATAATGTTAAAACATGATAAACTACAAATCGCATTCTAGTAATGAATTGTACGCTTTACGCCAATATAAACCTACATGGTTTAAACAAATGATGGTTATAATATACATAACGAAGAATGCCAAAAAATCAGAGTAATTGATGGACTATTGCGATTGCTATTGAGATTGGTCTCATGTTTTTAATAGAAAATGTTATCACTACATATGTACATATAGATATAAAACTCGCTCCCATCTCGCTTTTGTTTTTCGTTTACCGCTCCGGCGTAGCATAGTCAAACTTTTCGTTTTTGCTTTTGCTATGGCTACAGATTATAACGCGAATAAACTAAAGCAAAGCTATTCTTTGCTATGAAGTAAATCAAAGTGATAGCGGTACTGAAAACATAGCAATATTTGTATTGCTCTTGCTGCTACAGAGCAGTAACTGCGATAGCTGGAAAGGTCAATCAATAGAATTAAAAATGATGACAATCCAAAATACCTTAAATTGTGATTCTTATGTAGCACATGAATGTTTTGATTTTTGCCACCTCACTTGTTCTAAGCGCGCCATTGTCCGACGCTTCAGCGTTGTTGAAAACTTCATTTTACGTTTAACATAATAATAAAAAAATCAATGAGTGTTAGAACTCACGAGCGATGTGTTAACAGCCGTTTGTATATGGTATGTTTGATTGCTATATATTAGCGTAAAAAAAGAAAAGAATAGTTTATTGAATTTAGTTTATCTTTCTCCAGTTTCTCTGTCTATTTTTTTATATTCTACTTTACTTTATTCCGAGTTTTTTGCAACTGACCTTTACGAATGCATAGCTGAATACTTTTTCGTAATTTGTGTACATCTTTGCATTATTGTATAGCAAGGGCTGTTAGAAAGTGTCATAAAGAAAAAAACTGGGAGGAGTATGTATGATGAGCAGCAGCAAAAGTGATATTTGACTGCCTTGGAAGACAAAAAGAGAGAGAAGTCTTTATAGTTGATTTTGGTTGTTTTAAGATAGAACTTTTAACTCAACAAAACCACCTGCTGCTGACTTCTGTTATTTCTTTCATCAAGTTTAACTACGATTAAAACACATAAACAAAGAAACAAACCAACAAATAAATACAGGAGAAGTGTTTGCAGAAGCCTGTTTATTTTTGCAATAAATAAGTTTCTTGGATATGAACGATAGCTTGCCTGCCTTACGTATTCTATGTTCTTTTGATACCTGTCCTACCCCACAAAACACTTGGACTAGCAACTGATATGCGCCTATCCAACCAAGTATCCTGAGCTAAAAACTAGGCTTCTGCAAACACTTGTCCACAAAACTATTTTTCTTCCCCCATTATTGCGCTTGAGTAAAAAAAAAAAAAAGAATTTGTCTTACAAGGCAGTCAAATATCAGTTTTGCTATTGCTGATAATACATACTCTTCCCAATTTTTACCCTACACTTTCTAACAATCATTGGCATACAGTTATGCAAAGATGTACACAAATTACGAAAGTGTATTCAGTAGTGCATTGGTACGTATGTAAATGTAAGCGCGCGTTTGCCGCCGACACAGAAAAAGGAAAAATATCAAAAATAACATAAAAAAAGACCAACAGGCTGTGTCTCCAACACGGCCGCTAAGATTTTACGTAGAATACGTAACATTTCAAATTTATCAAACAAAATAGAAGTAATGACAAAATAATGAAATTAAATTAAGTAAAATATATTTTTAAATGTATGCTCCAAACCATATCAATGAAGGTTGAAGATTGAATGTAGTTTCCATAAGTTCCTAGAAGGGTTTGTTTTCTCTCCTGATAAATTTCATACGAATATTAATAATATAAATGTATTTTCTAATCACACTTATTTATATTTACTTTCAAAATATTTTGTTAAATATAGGCGGTTTTAAGGAGGCATTTTATTATATTTTCATTCTATTTAGTATATTGGTAGCGACTTTTTTGCACTGGTTTATTTTTCGTGAATATACACACACACACTCATTTTGCCTCCCGAATCAAATACATACATAAATAGTTAAAAACAGCCATAAACCAACAACAACACGTGCTGGATTGTCGTGGCTGAGACCCAAAAAATGCACAAATTAAAAATACCCCTTGTACAAATATTTAATAATCGTCAATAAAAAAAATCAAATATATAATTTAATATATAGATAATATATTTTAATTACTTACAAAAAACGTCGATTTAAGTGCTAGTTTATTAAATTATCTACAACGTGTTTAATTGATTCTGAACGCCTTACCTTATTGCCAAAATATGATTAAACATATTACACAGACATAATATTGAAGTAATCACGTTTTGCTATTTAATTGCACAAAGTTCATATTGAGTTTATACAACCCTTCTAAGTTGATTTGCATTAATTAGTATAAGTCAAATGTTGAGACGACATGAGAAATGAAACGCGGTTGCTTCTTTTTCGAACACACACAAGCTTTTACCGTTGTTTGTTGCGGCTGCACTATGGGGCGCTTTGCAAAAAAAAACTGTCATATATTTATTTTTAAATGTCCCAAAACTAACTTCTTGTTTATGCAAATCTCTAGTAAAAATTATATAGTTGGCCGATATCAATGAATTTTTAAAAAAATTTTAGTATTATATAAACATGCTTGACTCCCAGATTTCGACCTGATATGTTGAAAACAAAGGGCGGCAACAAGCCAATTTTATTAAAATGATTTTCCTTTGGTTCTTACAAACCTAACGCAAAAAACCAAATCAAAATATCTTGCGTGGTTTGCAAGCCATTAATTAATGCCAGTTTTTGGTAAAATGCCCACAGTGCGTTGGCACGCCGCTTGCTTCGAAACACCACTGAGCGCAACGGCAACTGAAACAACACTATATGCACAGTCTATCCGCTATAGCTATCACTATCGCGCCCGCTCTTACTTATTGCTAATACATGAGCACATAAAACACGCATATGAAAATTGCCGAAAAATGTATTGCGCTTAAAATTTCATTTACTTATGGATTCAAAAACTTTATATGTAGCAGTATTATACTTTATATACTGTTCGAAAGCTAACAAATTCAGTTAACTCCTATATAAATGAGATTCCATTTGGGAATGTTTAAAGTATAAAAAAATCGAAATGAACGCGGCGAAAGTGGTCGCAAAAATTTTTACTTCGCATTGCACCCCTAACCTGCCGAATAACGTATTCTACGTTAAAATAAGTAGGCACAGCAAGCAATATATGTTTCAAACGCACATTCATACAATATGTACAAACAACTTCTTACCGTTCTTGCTGACCCGCCGCCTCTCCTTTAATCGACGGGCCGCTGAACGCAAAGGGAAACTGAACAAATCAACAACGTGCTGGCTTGTCGTTGCTGAGACGCACAAACTGCACAAAGAGTAAATACCCCTTGAACCAATATTCAATAATTGTCAATGAAAACTCTAATATATGATTTTAATATATATATTGTTTATGCTAAAATATAAAAAATAAACAATAAACAAAATAATATTAAAGAATGTCAAGTTTTACTATTCAATTTCACAAAGTTCATTTTAGGTTTATACTACCCTTCCAACTTGGACACATCGTTAGCAAGACTTTGTATTTTACAGTTATTCTCTGCCGCTACACCAATACAATCATACTCAGATGAATATGTATATGAAGTTTCACAGTCGGTCCACGACGGCACTCTAAATTTGTTCGTCGGTCGAGCACGTTACAGCGCGGCACGCTGCATTGTTTGCATGTATTATCAAATGGCAGAAATGGGTACCCGTGCTTATAGATGTTAACACATCAAAAACATAAGTTTTCCAATAATCGCTTCAAAATATTCACGATATTAAATAAGATTGGTTATTTAATTTAGATGCTACAAACTAGGCATGTCCAAAGCCTTAGCAAAACATTTTCATAATCGCTTAACATATATATTTTCTTGCCATTCGCAAGTGTTACTCACGATTTTAAAATAACATCACATCGGGGTCCCCAAAATGTTTGTATTTGTATAAGCATTCAGTACATTAACTGACTGCTAAAGGGCGTCGCAACTATAACTTGTAACTAGGTGGACTACGGATGGGGAGTCCCTATAGAGCGAATGAAAGACTGGTTTTTTACTTAAGTGCAAAGTAAAGACTCTGATTTTTATTAACGAAAGTATCAGTATTTATAGGTAAAAATAGCTTAGTTTACATATGTGTACTTATTTTTTTGTGTACGCAGCACTTGCTTACCATTGCGCAATTGTGTATTGGCAACAACCGGGTTGTTGTAAACGTGTAAACGTTTTATGTGTATCATGTTGTATATAATTAGCATATTTCTATTGTATTTATTATTGTGTGTCATGTGTTTCTGTTGTGACTTAAATATATGTATATACCCCCAAACATCATGTATTCAGTGTTACATAGCTGTTCATTGACTCACAATTTTGAATTGGTGCTTATTCGGTGGGCCTATCGAAGTTGCTGATGTTGTTGCGCTGCTTAAGTTTATAAGAGAACATATAAACTAATTGATAAGCGAGAGAGCGCGATTGCTGTCAGTTGTGTATTAAATTATATGTTTGGAAGAAAATTATAAGACTAATTAGGATATCATAATGAGTTTTAAGATTTAATAAACGCATTATGATACTGCAACGAAACATCCACGATAATAAATGGCTTCTGTGTTACGCGGTCAGCCAAGGTCGTCAGGCGCTACACTTTATTCCTTGGGATTCCGCGAAACTACTTTTTTATAATGTAACGTTGTCTGATTTCATACAATTCTGGGTCTTAGATAAACACTACTCTAAACTCTGAGATTTGTTGGATTATTCACAAGCTTATGCCAGTAATTCTTGGTCTTGGGAGCGTCTTTATGAGTTTGGAATTGGCTTAACAGCTAAGACCCTCTACGCAATAACAAGTGGTCTCAGGTTCAAATCCCTTCTCGGTAAGCATAATATCATAAAATTTATAAAGGTTAATTCTTATTTCATACATTTCTAGCTTCTGCTTGAATGACTTGCAGCTTTCACAATGGTCTAGCTGCACCGGAACTATTATCAATGCTGCAGAACAGTAATTCATATCAAAATTACAGTGGAACTGTACTAACTTTTACATTCTTTTCCTATCAAACTTACATTTTTACTTTCAATTCTGTGTTTGATATGATCCATCACTTCTACGTTCGGCACTTTCAGTCTTAAAATTACACGAATATCAATAATGATAGTACGACACATCGGATACAAATGAATAGGAAAAAACGTAGAAAAGTAAGTATATCTGGTGATTTTTTGGTTCTATAGTAGTTCCAGATTTTTAAATTTTTTATAGGATCTTGTTTGCAGGTTTTTTAATTTTGATAGTTCCCTTGTAAACCAAGGTGGTTTATTATCATTTGATGGACAAGTGAGAGAAACACAGATATCCAAATGCGAATTCAAGGTCTTTTAAAAAATGGTGATGGCAGTTTCTATATCACTACAAGAATAAAGGTGAGACCAATTAGTGTGTTGAAGAAGATCATTCAATTTTGTAAAGTTAGTTTTACGAAAACGACGTGTCTTTAAAGTATTTTTAGATGCTGATCTAAGGTTGATTAGTTCGATAGAATGTTCTAAGGTTGTATGGTAGGTATCTTCGGGAAGCACTAGAGGGGGTACTCTACTAACATTACTACAATCCGGGTCAGAAACAAATATCAAATCTAACATTTTATTACAAAGTTATGCACCTTGTTAACTTGTGATAGGCCTTACTTCTAAAGACCATCAACAAAATCATCAGAAGTGGCCGGTAAATGCGACGAAGATGCGTCATTCACAGACCATACAACATGTGGCAAATTAAAATCACCAACCACTATAAGTTGATCCATATCCGTCAACAACGACGCAACAAGTTGTAGGGCATTCAGAGGGGATATATTAATGTTATTATCAGAATGGCGAGGAATATATGAGCAAGTAATACCAAAATTTGGGATCACAGATGATAGCAAAGGATTCATGAGAAACGTTGATTTTAAAAGATGATATTTCTCAAGAAGACGAAAATTTAAATTTTGTCATTAAGACGCTAGCTAAAGTTTTGCTAGAAATAAAGGCAGCAACTGAATCACAAGTAGTTTCAGCGGCGAAACGCGAAAAAAAAACTTGCTTTGGAGGAGCCACTACTGTCAAAATAGGAGGTAGCTGGGGAACAGGGACAGATAGATCACTATTTTTTTAAGGTAACCTCTGCCGAATCCAAGACAGGAACAATAGTGTTAATACTACAGGAGATATATTAGGACAATCGCTTGGAGTTGTAGATAAGGATAGCATCGGATACAGTTCTACGGCACGGTTAAAAATGACAAGGGTGAAAGGGCATACATTAATGGAACATTAAACAAGTAGAAACGTTGCAGTCGGACGCACCCGACTGCGGTATACTCGATACCAGTAGTAAAACAGATCAAAAGAGAGCTGATTGCAAAGGGGTGTGGATACGGCAGGGGTGTACGCTGCCTCAAAGACTGTCTGGTGCAGATGGGGATGCCAAAAAGCAATCTTCCTTCAAAATTTGGTGACTTGGTGGGGCGTGGCGTCATAAGTTGTGATGCAGATCTATTTATGATGTCGATTGCTATCCTCCAATCAAATTTGGGGACTCTAGCTCATAGTAAGTAGAATATAGTGGAAGGGTGGCTGGGGGCGTTATGGGTGAAAAGTGGCATCAAAGTTTTTTGGATTTCTTCATCACCAATCTTGGCACCATATTTGGCGGCTCTAGCCCAAAAGCTGTGGAAAATATAGGCGTGGCTCAAAAACTTTGACGCAGTTTTTTGCAGATCGTTAACTGCTATCTTCCTAGCTTTAACACTTTGGAAAATAAACGCATTCCCGTTTTTAGTGAAGGGTTGGGGCGGCTAGGGCAGTATGGATGGGCGTGGCATCCAAAGTTTTTTAAGCTATTGCATAGCTTTTATCGCAGGCTTTGGGTGGGGACCGAATCAAGAAATTCTGAAACGCAAACCTTTCCATAACAAAAATGCATAACACTGACCCCTCTCAGCTCCGAAATCTGACGAATTCGTAAACAGCTGTTTATGAGAAAGCATTTAGGTCTATAGGTATCTATCATATGTTTTTAATGCCACACTTACCGCTTTTGCGCCTCGTAAGTATGCATGTAGGTACATATATGTAGGTATGTACGTATACATGTATATATGTATACATAGGTGTAACTTTGAACAACAGTGAATAGCTCGGCTGAGCGTTCACCTAACTTGATGTATATGGTACGACTGAAGGAAGCTCACTGCCCCGAAATCGGAGCTCAACAGCTGTTTGTAAAAAAGGATACACATGTATATAACTGTGAAATATGAAAAAACAAAGTGCATTTATTATTGAAGAAAGTGGTGAACAAATAGTGAAAGAAAATGAGTGAGTAATCAATTTACATACATTTTATTGTAATTATTATCACAAATTTCATATTAAAATGAGCGATCTTATACACACAAACACACTTATAGTTTAAATACTCAATTTAAATTAATGTTTTAAATTATCTACATATGTAATGCAGAATGAATATACATATATATTTGTATATTTATATACTTATACATATATATTTATATATATATATTTAATTATATATGTAGAGATATTCGAGTCTCAAACTTATGTTTCCTATTTAAGTTACCATAAACCTTTAATTTCAACAAATGAATAATGATCCAAAAGAATCAACAACAAAATATGGGACCACCTTTGACCCAGTATTTTCGAGATATTTACAGGATATCAAATCTCAAACTTATGTTTCCTATTTTAGTTACCATAAACCTATAACTTCAACGATACAAATGCCTGAAAAGCCTACATTGTATTGTATTGTATTGTAAAACTATAATAATTAAAATAATATAAATAAAATAAATACTTTTAACAATAATAACTTCTCATTTATTAAATAAAAATAAATAAATTTGTTTGCTTGCACCAAGCTCAAAAAGTGTAACTTGAATTAATATCAAAGAAAATATAAAAATATATATAATTTACCGCGGCAGTCCCTGAGTGTCACATGTTTTTTTTTGCTTTTTTTGGGGATCGTCAACATCTTGGCACTAAATTTGGTGACTCTAGCTATAAAATTGTGGATTTCTGTTTTTTAACCTCGGGGGGACTAAGGGCGGAATGGGTGGGCGTGGCTCCAAAACTTTGATGCAGTTTTTTGGAGATCGTTAATAATTATCTAACTACCAAATTTGATGACTCTAGCTCAGACACAATGGAAGATACACGCATTACCGTTTTTAGCCAACCGTTGGGGTGGTTGGGGTTGGCTAGGGCAGAATGTATGGGCGTGGCATCCAAAGTTTTTATGAATTTGGTTGCAGGTCGTCAACACCTTTCTTGGCACCAAATTTGGTAGCTCTAGCTCAAAAATTTTAGAAGATATAGGCATTTTTGGTTTAAAACTGCGGGGGGCTGAGGGCGGTATAGGTGGGCGTGGCTCCAAAATTTTTGATGCAGTTTTTTTGAGCTTGTTAGTAGCTATCTTTCCTCCTAATTTGGTAGTTCTAGCTGTAAGGGCGTGTGAAATAGCTGGCTTTATCGATATTGAGTTATCGAATTTATCGATTTGCCGGCCCCTAGTTATCGTAGAACCACAATCCTAACACTTTATTTTACACGGCCATAGATAAAGACATTTGCAAAGTTTCAAGTCTCTAGCTTGAAGGGTGTGGAAAAAAGTTGCGCACATACGGACACACAGACGGACAGACACCATGACGGAAACACAAACCCAATATACTCGTTACCTTCGGTATCGACTATGAAAAAAAAAACAACTGACACATAAAACACATTAAACGAACTCAATGGCACCGATGCAAAAGAGACTGCGCGAAATCTCAATTCGAGACATTATGCAGACTAAGGCGCAAAGCATGGAATCTATTTAGCAGCTCATCGACCACCGTCTTGGGGAGCATGCTGATATAATAAATGCATATGAAATATGAGTAAAAATGAAGCGCGCATACTCTCTGTGCTTCATGAGCGGCTAGTGGGCATGAGTGCTGAGATACAGAAAATCAGTGAGCGCGTTGAAAAACTGGAGAGAGATGCGGCTTCGTTGGCCTCGCTAAAGGCACAGGTGGACTTGCTTGAGTCAAAAATGTTGACACTAGCAACTGCAGAAGTGGTCAACGACCACCGCATGCATGGGGTCACGTTCTGTGAGGGGGAGTCACACAAAACTGTTTTCAACACCTTATGTTTTTCCTTGGGAATGACATCTGCACCGAGACTTAAAATTATTTGGAGGGTCAAACAGCCAAAAAATTTTAACACTGCATTGTGCACATTTGCAACGTGCGAAAGTTTTGAAAAGTTTCAAGCTGTGTAATTTTAAGCATTTATTATCTTTAAATTATATTTAAAATGGATAATGAAGAGAAAGGTATGTTTAATATTAATCCCATGTAAAAATTGTTTAATATGTGTTATATGTTGCCTATGGGTCTTGTTTTGTTGAACCGATTTATGTTGAAAAGTTTTATCCAGTGTTCGTGAATTGTGGAGTAGAACTAGTTCCCTGCCAATCTATGCCACAAAGTATACATTTCTCGTTTTGAATGAAAATATACAGTTTAACATTCATCTGTCTCTAAGAAACAACAGCAAATCAGTCCCTGGTGTGTCAATTTGACACAATCAAAAAAAAAGTAAGGAAAATTTTTTTTAAAATTGAAAATATTTCATTAAATAACAAAATTAAATAATAAAAACAAATATATCTATGAATTGCATGTTTCGCATAGAACAAAATGATGCTGCGGGCAAACTTTTTTCATGCACCTATCGCATTCGGCAGAGTGGATGTTTGCATTCTTTGCCTGTGGGCATATGTGGCTTCTTGCGACCTTCCCAGTTGGCGTGTGGTGCTTCAGGCGTCCTGAATCCCACGGGCTACCGACAACGCTCTCTCGCCTCGCGGTGATCGTTCCCGTTGGTCGATATGCAGCGTGACTAGGGAGTACCAGAGTTCAATAAAAAAAAACGGCGACGGATGTTTTTTTTTGCCCAAATTCCAGTTTGGGTTCAATTCCGTGAATAAAATGAACGCAGATATATCAAGCATATTGCAAAATATTGCGACAGGCCATCTGATGACTTTGCGTTTGCAGCGATAAGTGCCTTCCATCTCATCCACAATGTCGACGCCGCATTTCGTTTTATTATAAAAATTTATAATTTCCGTCTTTTTTTAACGTCTTTCTCTTCTATTTGTGTCGAAAGATGCATTTTTCTGAGCAACGTAACAAAACGACGTCTCTGCGTTACGTACGAAACCACTGTCGTGGTCAGCACGTGATCGAACACATATTGAGAATGGAACAGTGGTTTGTTCTGCATGTCCAGTACCAGAGGTGGCAGCTTCTTTCTGTTTTCACGAATAGTGCCAACGGTTGTCATTTGTCTCTACTTCAATTTTACCGCAAGACATGGGATGTGAAGAAATTGTCGGTAGTAACGTTTATTCCGTTGAGTCCCTCTGTAAGCTGCAACATCAACAGCATTCGCGTTAAATGTTAATGCATCACACAGAATCCAGTGTTTGATACCGTATTTGCAGGGTTTCGACGGGATGTACTGCGTAAATGGACATTGACCACGGTATGGTAGCAACTGCTCATCGACGGTTGCATTTTTGCCTGGAATATAGCAGAATTTGAGTCGATATGCCCGTTTATCAAAAATTGCTCGAGCTGGAGCGAATTTGTCTCGAAAACGCTTTAGCGACATTGTTGCTGCAAATATCGATCGTCCACTTTTAAGATTCCACAACTGAGTGATGTATTCTCCAATCGACCGATACGCTCCTGCAAGCAGTAAAACTCCATAACATGCTCGCATAGTGCAGATGTCGACATTCTCCCATTCACTTCCACATGTCCGTATGCCGTACAAATTGGTCATGTCGACAATCGTCTGCTCCACCGATTCGAGAAATAAGAGCATTGCAGAGAGCTTATCAACACAGCGTGATGCTGCGAACACTGTGGCACCTGACGACGAAAACAAGATGAATAATAAATACTCGGTTGAATACTGAGCTTGCGACGCAAATTATTTGTACCTGAGCTTACACGCAGGTTACAAATAGCTCGTTGAATGTATTGCAGCTACTTTTGTCTTTAGCAATTTTCAGTTGCTCGAAGCATGGAGCCACAAGAGGACAGAAGAGGCAATATCTGAGTGAATTTGCGGTCAAGTCGGTTTGGATGATGATGACAAGAGCCAAAATTAATCAAAAAGCCAAAAGTTTTCACAATTACGTGCGAAAATATTTGCCAAAATGTGGCCGAAATGTTTATAGTTTTAAAATGAAGCACAGTGGCTTTCGTTGGGATTCTCAATTGAACTGGGTCCTCAAAGTCATGCTACAAATTTTCAAAGTAAAATGGGACGTCCCCATCTAGGGTATTCAGAAGAAGGCTCAAGATTGAAGAGAAAATTGGCCGCGGATTTGGCAATACTTCTTCTGCTACACGCGGCAGCAGTTTCTGCAAAGAAATCCAACGATAAGGATACGTCAATAGTGCTCAGTTCCGCTGAAACCACATGAAGCTCTAGCATTTTTACTGGAAAATTCTTTTTCTAAAAAGCTGTATAATAGTATACGAGAGATGGGAAAAAAACATTTTTGTGATATCTTTCCTATTTATGAAAATGTACAGCATGCCAAATTAGAATGCAGGCCCAAAGATATATCAGTGACAGAAACCAAAGCTGAAGTTTCTTTGCAAAATTTATTAAACCACACTGTCTTAATAGGCAAGAAGATGTGACCAACCGGTATAAAAAAATCACAAGCGTCAAACTAGTGGCTAGTTATGGGTTTGATGAATCAACAGGACAAAGTTTATACAAACAACGATTTTCAAATGTGGACCCCATATGCAATGACCATGCTCTATTTGTGACAATCATTATACCCCTAACGTTGAAGGGAAACTTTGGGGAAAATATTTGGATAAATACCTCACCCCAATCGGTCCGATTTTGTAGACCCCTGAAAGTCGAATGTTTTAAGGAAACAAATGACCACATTCTTTCGGAAAAACAAAACTTGGACTCACAAATACAGAATTTGTCAAAGCTTGAATATTCAATTTCAAATGAGAAAATCTCTATGAGTTTTGAATTATATATGTAGGGTTTTATCTACAAATTGTATTTTATTTAACTTAGGTTTTGTTGTTCACAATGGTCTGCTTGGTGTTCTTAATAATTCATTGAAAATAGTCTTGTTTCACATTAATTGTTTCTTGTTTCCACGACGAGCCGACGCTATCTCTTCGGAAATCTCACTCAACTCTACTCTCGATACCAATCAATCGGCAAATGCGGCAATCGCAGTGACAAGTCTGCTTAGCGATAATTATATTTTACGCTCTGTCTAACAGCTGACTGACCAGGGCTACACTGACACAACTTCCCATT
Source organism: Scaptomyza polygonia (assembly GCA_035044585.1). Classification (NCBI taxonomy): domain Eukaryota; kingdom Metazoa; phylum Arthropoda; class Insecta; order Diptera; family Drosophilidae; genus Scaptomyza; species Scaptomyza polygonia. The sequence goes on from JAWNNU010001116.1 coordinate 16,511, forward strand.
CCCACATATACGACACTAATAGATGGTAAGGTCTTCAATACTCTTACTTCAAACAAGTCATCTGAATTATGCCAAATATGTGAAGCTGGACCGAAAGATTTTATGAGTATTACAAACCCATCCTCATTAAAATATATGCCAAAGCCTGGAAGTCTTCAGTATGGTATTAGTCCACTCCATGCATGGATATGAGTCTTTGAGTTTGTTTTAAATCTATCTTACAGAATGAATTTTAATAAATGGCAAATAAGAGGTGAAAATGACAAATTGGAAATGATGAGTAAAAAACAATATATACATAAGATACTTCGCGCTGAAATGGGAATACTGGTAGATCAGCCCAAACAAAATGGTTTTGGCAATACGAATGACGGAAACACTGCGAGAAAAGCAATTTCTCATCCAATCCTTCTGGCATCAGTATTGGATATTGAGTTATTTATTAAGAAAGGTTCCACATAATTTTAATGGCAATTTCCTGTGAGTTTCCGATTAATCATGAAAAATTTCAACAGTTCTGCAAGGAAAATTTTACATTTTACATAAATAAGAACTCATGGTTTCCAATGTCCCCTACCGTACATAAGATTTTAGTTCATGGATCTTCATGGATCAAATAATTCAAACTTCTGTTAAGCCTGTTGGATGTCTAGGTGAAAACGATTGAGAAGCGCGAAACAAATTGTACAAGCGTGATAGGCGGTCACATGCTCTTCAGAATAACAGGCTTAACAATGTAACGGATGTTTTCCAAAGATCTATCGACTCATCTTATCCTCTTATTTCAAACATTTTTTTATACAAGAGATCGCATCAAAACAAAATAAAAGCATTACCAAAGCATGTCGTGGAGCTTTTCGAAGCACCCAAATTTGATTGTGATCAAAACAACAACGATTCTCCAAGCGATGACAGCGATGACAACGATGATTTAGAATATAATTTGTTTCCATACTCATTAGATGTTGAAGGTTTTTAAAAATGTTTAAAATGAAAAACTTTGAAACATTTGATCTATTTTGTTAATATATTATAAAAAATCGTAGGTCTGTGCTTTCGGCTTGACTTACGGGCTGTGTCTCTAACACGGCCGCTAAGATTTTACGTATAATACGTTCCATTTCAAATTTATCAAACAAAATAGACGCAATGACAAAATAATGAAATTAAAATAGGTAAAATATATTTTTAAATGTATGATGGAAATTATATCAATGCATGTTGAAGATTGAATGTAGTTTCCATAAGTTCCTAGAAGAGTTTGTTTTCTCTCCTGATAAATTTCAGACAAATATAAATAATATAAAAGTATTTTCTACTCACACTCATTTTTTTTTACTTTCAAAATATTTTGTTAAATATAGGCGCTTTTTAGGAGGCATTTTATTATATTTTCATTCTATTTAGTATATTGGTAGCGACTGTTTTGCACTGGTTTATTTCTTGTGAATTCACTCGCACACTCATATTCCCACCCGAATCACATACATTAATAGTCAAAAAAGCCATAAACCAACAACAACACGTTCTGGCTTGTCGTAGCTGAGACCCACCAAATCCAAAAGTTAAAAATACCCCTTGTACAAATATTAAATAATAGTCAATAAAAAAACTCAAATATATAACTTACTATATACAGTACGACCTCGCTTAACGCAAGCTATTAGAATTTGGCCTGTTGCAAAAATTGAGGCGGTTGCAAAAACTGAGGGATAATATTTTGATGGCTATGAGACCTATTTCCAAAAGTAGATGCATTTTCTTATCATTTAAATCAAAGTAAATCGAGTTTATATGTGTTCAATGCAAGGGTTTCATTTTAATCTATTAAAATTTTGATAAAATTAGAAATTGTGGTCATTACTGTAGGTAATGACAAATTGTTTATTTTTATGGGTTAATTTCACAAATTATAGTTAACGTTTAATAAATGTTTATGACAAATAATATTTGATACGTTCTAAACCACTTCTTGGCTAAACACTTCTTGGCGATCTCATATTGATCGCGCGATTTACGGCCCTTCTCAACTCAACTCTAAACGACGACTGACTTCTGTTTGTGTCTGCTCAAAATATTAAGAAAGAGAATATACGATAGGAAAGCGGATGCAGAATAGGCTTGGCTGATGCACCGTTCTATGTTGTTGTGTAAAGTAAAGAGTACTTAACAAGAGATATGTTCTCCCAATCCTACAATCGGCTATCCTGACTTTTCATTCGCCCCGAATGAACTCCATTTATTCATAAATTCAGCAGCCGTTGATGAATTTTTCGGTCCCTCCTGATTCCCAAGTTTTTGAACTTCATAACGTCCATGCTTAAGTTGCTTTGTGACCTTATATGGTCCAAAATACTTAGGTCTAAGCTTCATTCCAGTTCCGTACTGTGTTCTCTTAATAGCTACTAGTTCTCCCAGCTTATAACTATTTTCAACCTTTCTATTTTTATTAAAAGTATTTCTATTTTCCTGCTGCACTTTTTCAATATTTTCCTGAGCTTTTTTCCTTATTGAGTCACGTTCGTCAATAAGATCCTCAATCTGTAAATCTTTCAGTAATTTTCTAATATCGTTGTCTTTTTTCCGCATGTCTGCACCGATTAACACCATGAAAGGTGAATACTTTGTTGTTCTCGGTGGGGTATTGTTTATTGTTTGTTGAATCTTGTCAACGTGGCTGTACCAATTTGCTGGATTGTTGTGGCATAATTTACTAAGCAAAGGAATGACGATTTTATGGATTTGTTCAACTTGTCCATTGCCCCTAGGCATTCCTGTCGTAATATGCAATAATTGGATTCCTTGATCCGAACAATGTTCTTTAAATAATATAGACGTGAAAGCGGTCCTCCTATCTGCAACAATACACCGTGGGTTTCCGAAAATAGCGGCTTGTTGCGTCAGTCGGTCTATAACTTCATCTGTTCCTGTCGATCGGGTTGGATATAACCAAACAAACTTGGTAAATCCATCAACTATAGCCAATATATGGTTGTACTTCTTTTTCGTTTCTGTCAACGGTCCTACGTGGTCAATGTGGTAAGTTCCAAGCGGTTCTTGGGCCTTGTCGATTGGCGTCAACAATCCTTCTTTTTTGCCTCACTTTGAATCTAAAACTAAGCGTTCTATGCAGCATTTCACAAACTGTTTTACCTTATCCTGTAAATCTTGCATATAATATGACTTTTCAACTAGTTCTTTAGTTTTCTTAGTACCAAAATGTCCTTCTCTGTGTACAATTCCTATTATTTCTTCCTGCATGGATTTTGGAATAACTAACAGTTGTTTCACAGTATCTTTATACAAAATACCATTAAATAGGAAGTAATCTTCATAAGCTCCAGAATTTTCCAACACTTTTTTAACTGCTCTGATCCACTCATCTTTACACTGTGCTTCTCTTAACCGATACTTTGTCGAGTCTTCGATAAGTAGACAATTTAATCTGCTGAGCGCATCAACGTGTCGCATCTGGTTTCCTGATCTGTGTTGAACCGAAAACTGAAATTCCTGCAAAAACATAGCCCATCTAGCTACTCTGGGTGGAACATCATCTTTTTTTAAAGTCATCGCAAATGCTTGACAGCCCGTCACTACTGTAAAACTAACTCCTAAAAGGTAAATGCGCCACTTCTTTAACGCGTCTACAACTGCTAATGCCTCCAGTTCATAAGCGCTATACTTTTCTTCAGCCGGTGTGGTCTTCCTGCTCATGAACTCAACCGGGTGAAACAACTGATCCTCGGAATCTTTCTGCAATAGTATTCCCCCAAAACCATATTTGCTAGCATCAGTATGAATTTCTGTTACGGCGCGCGGGTCTTCAGCTGTTCAAAACTAAGCAAACAATTTTCATCTAACTCGATATTTTTGTTGTTGTTAGCTTTACTCTCTTTTCTCAACAGGTCACTTAACGGTTTTGCTGTGAGGGCATATCCTTTCATGAATCGGCGTAAATGCGACGTTAGGCCTAGAAATCTCTCAATGCCTTTTCTAGTTTTTGGGGTCGGGAAATTAGCAACTGCTTTAACCTTGTCTTCTGTCGGTGCTATTGTTCCATTTTCTATAATATACCCGAGAAAATTAATTTTTTCTTTTAAAATTTGAGTTTTTGCCCACTTTATCTGAAGTCCTGCGCTTGATGCTCTAGATAAAACTTCTTTTAACGATCTGAGTCCGGTTTCTTTGTCTTTAGATGGGATTATTATGTCGTCAATGTAAACAACTATTTTCTTCTCGTGTATCAAATCTCTAAGTACGGCCGCAACATAACGACAAAACACTGCCGGCGAGTTACTTATTCCAAACGGAACATGGGTGAACTCGAACTGTCCGTTATGCGTTACGAATGCTGTAAATTTTCTTGAATCTTCTTCGATCGGTACGTGAAAAAATCCGTTGGCTAGGTCCAACGTGGAAAATACTTTTGACCCATGCAACCGATCCAAAACATCGTCTATCAATGCCATTGGAAAATTGTCCCTCTTTATTTTCAAATTTAGTTTCCTGTAGTCACAACAGCAACGTTTCGAACCGCCCTTTTTCGTCACTAACACCACTGATGATGCGTATTCAGAGCAACTCGGAACAACTATACCCTCGTCAAGCCACTTTTGAACTTGTTTCTCAATAAAGCACCTATTTTCATAAGACGTTCGTCGTGGCCGTTGAAATATAGGAAAGTCGTCGTCTAGAATTAGTTTCATTTCGACTGGCGATTCCAACACCTTCACTGGCTTCAGGTTTTTGTTCAAATGATTCAAATCAATGCTTTCTGAAACCAAACATTCTTCAACAATCTCTTTCACGCACATGCTCTTAAGGACCAATTCTTCGTCTTTTTTCTTCTCTTTAAAAATCACGCCTTTGGAACTAAATAAGATATCAACTTGCTTTAAAACGTCGTTGCCGATTAATGCTTTGTACTCTAACTTATCCTGTTTGACTACATGAAAAGTTACAGTAAATCTGGTATCGTCTGCGAATAGTTCTATGTTAAATGAACCAAAAGTTGCCAGGGCACCTTGCCCTATCCCTGTAAGCTGTTTTATTTCCTTTCTAAGTTTACAGCCCTTAAATTTTAGAAATAAATCCTCCCTCATTAAGCATAAATCGCACCCAGAATCAATCATTGCAATGAACGAAGTATCCAAGGCGATAAAAACTTTATAAATAAGTCCCTCTTTAGGTGACTTAAGCTCTAAAACATTTGCTGATTCTGTTTTTCCCGTTCCGTTCTTATTCTCTGGACATTGAGTATATATATGCCCATTCTTTTTGCACTTGTAGCTCTTTACCTCCTTTTTACAATCTTTAGCGAAATGTCCCTCTTCTGCTCACTTAAAACATTTCTTTGATTCGCTGCTGTGCTTCTTTCTAGATGTATTTTCTTTATTTTCTCTGTCTCTAGTTTTACTTGACTCGTGTTCTTCTTTATCCACACCTCTGCCTCTTACTTTCTCATAAGTCGCAATCTCTTTCTTCACTTCTTTTAAAGTATTTGCTCTATAAAGGCCTGCTTTAATTGTCTTGCTATCTGGAATACCGTCTATGAAATAAAGTATTAAACTTTCTTCTTCCATTTTTATTGGCTTACTTATTTCAACCAGGCTATACAAAAATTCTAAGTAGGTTTCACTTGAAGTTTTCCGTCGGAGCCTCAACATTTTGTGAATCTCTGCTGAACATAAATCTTTCCCAAATTCTTGCTGTAACTCTGCCTTAAGTTTGGACCATCCTCTTACACCTGACAAACTTCTTATAAAAAGCTTAGCAGCCCCATTTAAAAGTTGTTTAGCGTAGATGTATTTTTGCAGTTCATTCGATCCAACGGTTACAGCGACATCTTCAAACTCATTCAGCCAGTGGCTAATGTTGCTCCAAGCCGGAGAAAGAAGAAATACTATCTTTAACATCGCTTAATGTAAATCTCGAGTTATTGTTTACTAACACATCATGATACTCGCTATTTGAACACACTGAACTAGCCCTGTTAGCACCATTATCACCATCATCTTCATTCTCGGAAGCATCAGTCAAACCAAAATGATCCAGAAGACGATCTTGCAACACACTTTACCTACCGTCCGTATTTAAACCTAATTCGATAAGTTTGAATTTCAACAGTGGAACTGTCAACTCTAAAATAGATCTCGTATCCATTGTTCAGCTGCAAGATGTGCTTCACAAAATTGTAAATAAAATATTATGTACTTAAACCAATGTAAATAATGTAAAATATTTTATGCCAATCGCTAAACGTTTGGTATCAATGTTATTGATTCGCCGCCACCCTATGCGCCGTCGTCTTATGGGTCACACTTTTCGGCTGCTCTCAATCCCTCGTTGCTTCAACACTTAGCAAATTTATCGTCTCGCTTATGCCAAAGAATCGCCTTTTTTTATCTTTTTACCGCTCTTTGTTCGTGCGCTTCACCTTTTGCGCACTTTAGAGCCTGTGAAACAGTCCGCTGTCGTCTATTTATGCGTTTTCTGCAGCTTGCTTATGCCCGTCTCCTTTAGACATAAACTGCTGGCGCCTTCTCTGTAACTTCTTGTTCCTCTCTTTGTTCTGTCGGTGCGCTTCGCCTTTCGCACACTTTAGAACCTCTCGAACAATCCGGTGTAGTCTATTTATGCGTTTTTTGCAGCTTGCTTATGCCCGTCACCGTTAGACATAATAAACCGCTCATTCGCTTACACGCTCTCTCGATCCATCCAATGCATCTAATGTTGAATCTGCTTCTGCACAAAAACAAAACCGCCTCGTCGATGTTGCTTTGCGCCTTCCGTTTTTTTTTTTTTTTTTTTGTGTGTGTATCGCTTACAGCAACTTGCTGTGTTCTTTCCGCTTACTCGCTGCCGTCTCCCTCATATGTTGTCGCCGCGTCTCTTTTCAATTGATCACCACTTGCTTTTGCTTTTGAAACAAATGAATTTCACAACATTCGCTCAAAAATAGTTCTTTTTGTCTAATTATTTAAACGTTTATCACCTTGCTTTTATGTTATCGCATATAATTGCTTGGTTTACTTTTGTTTATTGAATTAATCCCGGACGAGCCCCCAAAATTTGTAGGTAATGACAAATTGTTTTTTTTAATGGGTTAATTTCACAAATTATAGTTAACGTTTAATAAATGTTTATGACAAATAATATTTGATACGTTCTAAACCACTTCTTGGCTAAACACTTCTTGGCGATCTCATAATTGATCGCGCGATTTACGGCCCTTCTCAACTCAACTCTAAACGACGACTGACTTCTGTGTGTGTCTGCTCAAAATATTTAGAAAGAGAATATACGATAGGAAAGCGGATGCAGAATAGGCTTGGCTGATGCACCGTTCTATGTTGTTGTGTAAAGTAAAGAGAACTTAACAAGAGACATGTTCTCCCAATCCTACATTACTTTGTATGATTTCCTTAGAAAGTTGCGTAAAATGAGTTAATTTTTTGTCAAGTTAAGAATTTTGGTGTTGCAATTATCGAGGAGTTGCGTTTAACGAGGGTTGCGTTGAGCGAGGTTGTACTGTATATAATATATTTTAATTACCTACAAAAAATGTCGATTTAAGTGCTAGTTTATTATATTATATACAACATGTTTTATTGATTATGAACGATCTAACTCATTGCCAAAATATAAATAAACAAATTACACAGGCATAATTTTGAAGTAATAACGTTTTGCTATTTAATTGCACAAAGTTCATATTGAGATTATACAGCCCTTCTAAGGGCCGGTTTCTCAATGTCCGGTTAGCGTAACTATCCCAAGTTTAGTCATTGAGTTTCTCAATGTTCGTTTAGGGCTTTGCGTGCGATAAACTTAACTGATGCCTGAGTGCCGGCTTACATTTATGCTTCGTTAAAGGGCCGATATAATAATCGGTAAAACCATCGTTGGGCAAACACCTGACTCATGCCGTCACTTGCATTGCATTTATTTTATTATTATCCAAAATATTGTGATTTGATTCCACAAGAACATCAACTGTAGCTCCTCAGCAACCGAAACGTTTTCCCACGTTGCCGTTTATATTTTTCAGTCTGGCTCAATAAAACTAATGTTTTAAGCATTTGTTACGAATTTGGCAGTCAAAGAACCAAAAAAAAACATAACAAACAGCTGATTTGCTCGTCATGGGTTGGCAGCACCATTATAGGGATAGTATCTGAACTATTAAGGTTAACTCTGCATTGAGAAAACCAAATTGATTTAACACGAGCATTAGAGTTATGCCGAGATCAACTAATTGGCTCCTTAACTGGACATTGAGAAACCGGCCCTAAGTTGGGTTGCATTAATCGGTATAAGTCAAAAGTTGAGACGACATGAGAAATGTAGCGCGGTTGCTTCTTTTATGAACAAGCACAAGCTTTTACCGTTGTTAGTTGCTGCTGCAATATGGGGAACTTTGCCAAAAAAACTGTCAATTATTAATTCTTACATGTCCTAAAATTAACTACTTGTTTATGCATATCTCTTGTAAGAATTATATAGTTGCCCGATATCGATGATTTTTTAAAAAAATTATAGTATTGTAACAACAAGCTTAACTCCCAGATTTGGGCCTGATATGTTGAAAAAAAGCGGCGGTAACAAGCCAATTTTATAAAAATGATTTTCCTTTGGTTCTTACAAATCTAACGCAAAAAACCAAATCAAAATATCTTGCGTGGTTTCCGAGCTATCAATAAATGCCAGTTTTTTGGAAAAATGACAATTGTGCGTTTTGCCGCAGCTTGCCTTGAAACACCAATGAGCGCAGGGGCAACTGAAACAACACTATACGCACAGTCTATCCGCTATAGCTATCACTATCGCGCCCGCTCGCACCTATTACTAATACATGCACACATAAAACACGCATATGAAAAATAATGAAAAATGTATTGCGCTTAAAACTTTATTTACTTATGGATTCAAGAACTTTATACGTAGCAGTATTATACTTAATATAATGTTCGAAAGCTAACAAATTCAATAAACTCCTATATAAATGAGATTCCATTTGGGTATGTATAATGTATAAAAAATATCAAAATGAACGCGGCGAAAGTGGTCGCAAAAATGTTTACTTAAATTGCACCCCTAACCTGCCGAATAACGTATTCTACGTTTAAATATAGTCTATCTTAGAGGCAAAGTTGTTAAGCCGAAGCTAAATCCATGGTTTAGTAGTTATATTAAAAGTGCAATAAGATACAGGGACAAGCTTTATGAGAAGTGGAAACGCTACAAGACTGATCAGCTGCTTCATCTATTTAAGCCTAATAGACGTTAGGTTAATGGCTTGATTAATAGTGCCAAGCGTAGGTTCTTGATTAGGTTCAATGGAATAAATTCGTCGCAAAACCTTTGGAAAGAACTGAAGAGCGTAGGAATAGGAAAGGGTAAATCTGTGATATATGACGATCTCTACGTAAATGTTCTTAATCGTAGTTTTTTCAACATTAGTGTTCGTCCAGCTACATGTAATCCGTATGAGAATTCTGTGTTTTTTAAATTATTGTTCTAGCTGTTTTAATTTTGTGGGTGTGAGTCAATGTGATGTACTGATATAATCCTCAAAATCAAGTCAAATGCAAGTTGAAGAGATGGAATTAGCCCAAAGTTTGTAAAAATGTTACTTCCAATACATTTTAAATGATGCTATAACCACATCCACATTCCCAGAGAAGTGGAACATTTCGAAGACTACACCCATCCCTAAAAATAAAAATCTAATGAGTGTTAGAACCCACGAGCGATGTGTTAACACCTGTTTGTACCTGTTTGATTGCTATAAAAAGAAAAGAATAGTTTATTGAATTTAGTTATTTTTGCAAGAAATAAGATTCTTGGATATGAACGATAGCTTGCCTGCTTTACGTATTCTACGACCTTTTGATACCTGTCCTACCCCACAAAACACATGCACAAGCAACTGATATGCACCTAGCTAACCAAGTATATTGAGCTAAAAACTAGGCTTCTGCAAGCACTTGTCCACAAAACTATTTTTCTTCCTCATAATTGCGCTTGAGTAAGATAACAAGATTTTGTCTTCCAAGGCAGTCAAATATCAGTTTTTCTCTTGCTGATCATACAATCCCAATTTTTACCCTATGACACTTTCTAACAATCCTTGCCATACAGTTATGCAAAGATGTACACAAATTATGAAAGTGTATTCAGTAGTGCATTGGTACATATGTAAATAAAAGCGCGCGTTTGCCGCTGACACAGAAAAAGAAAAAATATCAAATATAACAAAAACCTCGATAAGCAGGCACAGCAAGAAATATATGAGTTAACGACAGTTCTTACCACAGCCGCTCAGTTACGCCAGCGCAGGTGCACCTAAAATGCACTTGCCCAAAAATCATAATCACGACAACAGCGCGTGGAACACATCCGCCACTTGCGCTGCATCAGCACATTTCAGCATGCACCTGCATGGGATCAACGGCCAGCGCGTTACACAACGGGCACCACCGTAGGACCGAACCTGGATACTCGTCACCCAAAGCTACAAGACAACAGCAGAGGTGGCAGCAGCGACGGCAGCAGCAGCGGCAGCAGCAGCGGCAGCAGCAGCGGCGACAACTGCAGCAGCGATATTCAACAAGCGGTCTTTAGCATAATTTAGAATTGTCATAAGTTAGTTTTAATCCAGCACTTAATAAGAATAAACGTGTTTTTTTTATATTAAACAACCAAACGTTTTATTAATTGGCGCCCGAGCAGGGACCGGTCAAAAAGTCATAACGAATAATATCGCGTCACATACCAGTGCCTTATAGCCACATAGTGTACTCCGCAAAAGTGCCTCAAAAGAGCTACAGTGCGAGCGTGATTCAAAAAGAGCCGAACCTTATTCGCGATTTATTCAAAAGACATAACCGGTCGATCACCGTCGACGGATCCCCCAGGATCCCCAGTCACCTGTTGCATCGCCGCTTCGCTGCATAGCCACAGGACAAAAAGGAATTCATCCAAAAGACCAGCGCGGAAGATTCGCCGGATGTTTAATTTATCGTAAGCTTAGTGTTTAAGTGATTGAAAACAAAACAAAACCAAAATAAAATAAAAAACACAAATAAAAAATAATTTGAAAAATCGAACAAATAGAATAAGGCAAAGTTAAAACAAAAAATTTCCACACATAAAATATAATTTGAAAAATCGAATAATCGAATAGAATAATAAGAAAAAGTTAAAATAAAAAATTGCCACAAATAAAAAATAATTTGAAAAATCGAACAAATAGAATATAAAGAAAAAGTTAAAACGAAAAATTACCATTATTAAAAATAAATCAAAAATTCCTTATATTTTCTATAAGTAAAACTCAAATAAAATTAAAAAAAAAAAAAAACAAAAAAACAATTCTTGACACAGTAATCTTAGCGTCGAATAAATTTAAATCTTCTGCCAATCCAGAACCTAGTTAAGTGAAAT
>JAWNNU010001117.1:0-60325 GCA_035044585.1 Scaptomyza polygonia
TTAACATAAATACAATAACATAAATAATTTACATTACGAAATTGGGAGTCACAAAACATAAAACAATACCATGCCAAACAGCTGATTTCGTCGTAAGGTTAGCTGCCTCATTAATGCGTGGTATCTGACCGAATAAGGTAAACTTTGCATTGAGAAAACCAAACTGATTTAACAAGAGCATTAATGTTATGCCGAGATTAACTTACTGGCACTTTAACTGGACATTGAGAAACCGGCCCTAAGTTTGATTGCATCAATCAGAACAAGTAGAAACGTTGCAGTCGGTTGCAATCGACTGCGGTATATTCGATACAATTAATAATATGTTCACCGGAGCAGAACAACGCTGCGATGAGAAAATGCATGTATATGGCGGGAATGTCTGCTGCAACATTTGAATTACTAGTTGACCCTGGACGTTGTCGTAGCATTTGGACACTTGTGAGAAAAAAATAGTTTATTCATGCCAATAATAATTTATTAACATATTAACATTATTATTTTCCTTAAAATATCCCAAGCCACGATATGGATGTTTTTAGGAGAGTGGCGTGCCAAATAATTCGGACGCATTTTTTAAAGATAAAACCCGCAACCCATCAATATTTTCTTGCGAAAGTTTTACTAGAGCTTTCGTGGCGGCATAAGACCACAAAAATCTCTTATCATAGCCTGTAATTAAGTTAAAATGGGTTAAACATAATGAGGCCTGTTCTACATTTCGATTCCGAGTAAACTGCTCGGAATCAAATCGATTCCGAGCGTTTTGCATTCCTACATTTCGATTCCGAGTACGATCGGATCGTTTTGAACACGAGTGCCAATGAGCACTCGAAATGAAAACGATTGTGCCTTTTAAGCAACTAATGTGTGTTTTTGAACCCTGAAACTATTTTTTACTTAATAAATATACTATTGGCAATAATTTTGCGTTATCATTTGTAGGGCCTGCATATTATTCTTCATTTGTACTTTTTTTTTTAGTTGTACACCTAAAATTTATTTGCGTTGGCAAAGCCAAAGCGATCGGAATCAGTCTTATACAAAAAGTACAGTTGTCATGTTTAATCAAAGAATTAGATGTGTTTTTTATTGTTGTTATTTATATAAGATTTTTGTTAAAATAACTATAAAAACTTGATTACTATATATGAAAAATTTCGCTTAAGCAAAAACGAGTAATTACACGAATATAAGTAAACTAAAAATATCTGTGATGTGTAAGGGCAGCCCTAATACTCGATACCTATCGCGTATTTATGAATTATCGGTGCGGTGAACAGCTGAACTCAATCATATATTCAAAATGTAAGTAAACGAATAATTATTTGTGAACATTTAATAAGATTTTTTGCGTTTTTATGCGCAAAAAACGAAACGCAGAGCAAGAAAACTTGCTATTGAGTTTCATGAAGGAAAACCCGGACGTGACAAAAGGTTTTACCAAAGGGGTTAAGGGATTTTATTAACACATTGTATTTAAAATAAAGAGCTGGATTGACTGGAAAGTGACCGTCAAAAAGAAGTTGGCGAAGAACCGTCGTGAGACTGTTGCAACAGGCGGCGGTCCATTTGCTTAAAATGTTTTAACGCCTTTTGAGGAGGAGATTGCGGTTTTATGCTCCTTGTGCAAATGCTTCTAGCTTTTAATTTAGCAAGACGTTCTATTTCTCTTGCTGCTAATATAAGTGCTGCCGGCATGATTAATAGCTTATTTAAATAAACGCACTTTTTATTTTTTTTTGTTTGATTCACTCAATCAGCTGTTTGTCTCGATAAAAAGTTGGTATCGAAATTGAGTATAAGAAGAATATAAGTCGATCGAAATCTGGGAATGCAACCATCGAAATGAGAATCCATTTCAATTCCGTTTCGACTCGAAATGTAGAACAGGCCTGAATATATTATTTAAAATAAACAATTGCTTACCTTTTACTTGCGACATGTTAATTTTGATTGCATACGTCGTTTTTATATCAGTGGTGATAGTTGAGAACGATATACGAAATGGGCAGTTCCTTTTGAGTCAATCGAGTGTATTAGTTACGTAAATTGAATACACGTAACTACGTCCAAACTAAACGCAACTTTTTGTCACCACTAGGCCCCTTTGCTATTTGTATGGGCAAGAAGCTGCTTCTTGGCAGGGTTCCCAACCGCAAAATTTTCATTAAACACTCGGACTGATTGTTATCATTGGCAAGTAGGTATATCTATCAAATACATTGTTTCAGTGGCTGTATATTATATAAAACTTACTAATCTATTAACTACTTTTCATCTGTGCAATGAAGAATGAGTCTTACAAGCAATGTACAAGATAGTACGAGCATTCAAGTGACTGAATCAGACTCGGATATCACACCTCCCAGAAAAATCGCCAAAATCTCCAACATCAACAAGAAGCATCGCAAACAAAAATTCAGAGCTGCCTGGCTTAAAAATTAAGATTCACATATTGTGGCGGTAGGTCGATACCTTCTCTTAAAAAATCGAAAAAGCAACTGTGTTTCGTTGTTTGTTTACGTTCGGTTTTTTATTCTTAAAAGTACGATAATTCCGATCCATGTAAGATAATTTTACGCCATTTTACGCCCCTGGTACGATATTCAGTCCGCTTCAGGTTGCTAACCCTGCTTCTTGCCATTTAACGCAAAACGCAACCCGTAGTGTGAACACCACATAAGTCATATCAAGTCGACTCAATGGTCATATTTATTTATTTATGTTCCCTGGATACCAAATGAATACATTAAATCGGAAGCTAATATGAGCGGCAATTTAAAAACCCATTTTTTTTTTTAATAATTATTCACTCTTAATGGTATGCACAATAAAGATTAATTGGCAACCCAAAAACTCTACACCGGTTAAAAATATAAAAAAATAAGTGTTGAGGCTGTGCATGTTCAATTGACATGCATACATGCTAACATCTTTGCATACATGAACATGCACATTCATACAGTGAATTGGCTGTTCAAAACATAAAAAACTAATTTTGTTGTCGTTTGCCAGCAGCCAAATGATAAACCATGCTCTTAATTGTATATTTGAATGCATGCACGCCATTAAACAGCGCTCTCATTGTATTTTTGAAAGAGCATGGGTAACTGTGGTTCTAAGAGCGGCGGACTCAAAAACAGTGCTAGAAATATTGTATCTAGGTATCTAGAATCACTTGTCTGATTCAATATCGTGCAGGAAAAATTCTCTGTTAACGCAGCCAATATAAGCGTTTACTCTTACTTGAACCAGCAGGTTGAGGATTTTTAATTTAGTTCTATAGTTGAAGTGTTGATTAACGTGAAAACCAAACAGCTGATCAAAAACAGTCTTGCGAAACGTAAGTCAACTATGTATAAACATCCAAGAATCTTCTGTGGATATGCAGAAGTTAATAATTTTAGTTCAAAATCAAAGTTTAAATTATGACAAAAAGTCAAGAATGAAGACCTGATTACAATGGGGTGCGAATACGCTGCCACAAAGATTGTCTGACGCAGATGGAGATGCCAAAAAGCTACCTTCCTTCCAAATTTGGTGACACTAGCTCAAAGTTTGTTAAAGGTGGGAAAAGAAGGGTTTGTGGCGGTATGGGGGTTTGGCATCCAAAAATTTTATGCAGATCTTTGTGGGATGTCAATTGCTATCCTCCTACCAAATTTGGTGACTGTAACTGAAAGTTTCCAATAGGTAGGAGATGAAGGGCTATGGGTGGTATGGTGGGGCGTGGCATCCAAATTTTTGCTGCTGATCTGTGTATGATGTCAATTGGTATCCTCCTACCAAATTTAGGGACTAGAGCTCAAAATAAGTAAAATATGCGGAAAGGGGGCGTGGCATCCAAATTTTTCTGCAGATCTATGTATGATGTCAATTGCTATTCTCCTACCAAATTTGGTGGCTCTAGCTAAGTGTTAGTAATATATGAGGGAAGGTGGCTGGGGCGGCATGGGTAGGAGGCAGCATCCAAATTTTTCTGGTTTTTTTTATCACTAATCTTGGCACCAAACTTGGTGCCTCTATCTCATAAGGTGAGGAAGATATAGGCATTTTTGTTTTTCAACTGTGGTGGGCTGTAGAACGGGTGGTGAGGATCCAAAACTTTAATGCAGTTTTTTAGGAAATATCAGTTATCTTCCCACTAAATTTGGCGACTTTAGCTCAAATACTGTGGAAGATACACGCATTACTGTTTTTAGCGCAGCGTTGGGGCGGTTGGAGACGGATAAGGCAGTATGGATGGGTGTGGCATCCAAAGTTTTTATGTATTTTTTTGGGGTCGTCATCACCTATCTTGTCATCAATTTTGTGGCTTTAGCTCAAAAACTCTGAAAGTTATAGGCATTTCTGTTTATACCCTGAACCCATAAAATGTGTAAATCAGGGTATAAGGGTACATAAGTATGTTACAGGCAAAAGGAAGCATCTCCAACCCCATAAAGTATATATATTGTTTATCAGCATCAATAGCCGAGTCGATATGGCCATGTCCGTCTGTCCGTCTGTATGAACGTGGGCGGTCGAGTAGCTCAAAGCTTCAAGGGTTGGTCACATCCCCGACTAATTGTGACAAATTCAACGTCTGTGTTCTGTGCTCTGTACAGGACATTAGTAGTTGTTGTCAACAAAACCAGATTCTACAAAAGTCGTAGACATGAACACAATAAAAACGCAGAACAAGTTTGTTTCAAATTATCGATAACTATTCTGGTTTACGATATACACATGGAATTGATTACAAAAAATATCGAATTTAGAATATGTAAAAATGAGGGTTGAATTAATGGGACGAGAACTTTTCTCAAAATTTGGTCAAAATCGGTTAAGAAACGCCGAAGATATCTTAAAGTTAAGTCAGTTTTAAGTTTTGTTTCAATTGATCATTATTTGAAGCATACTTTTAAGGCACAAGAAGTATAATATTTATTGCAACTGGGTTTAGGGTATCTTCTAGTCGGGCTCTCCCGACTAGAGCCTTCTGGGCGGGTCTGCAAAATTTTGATGCAGTTTTTTGGTGATTGATAGTAGCTATTTTTCCCCCAAATTTGGTAGTTCTAGCTGTAAGGGCTTGCGAAATAGCTGGATCTATCGATTTTGCGTTATCGAGCTTATCGATTTGCCAGCCCCCTAGTTATTGTAGAGCTCCAATCTTGACACTTTAATTTACTATGCCATAGATAAAGAGATTTGCAAAGTTTGAAGTCTCTAACTTGAAGGGCAATTACAACTGTCAAGCAAAAGTTGGTGCTCACTAGCTCGTGTGTCGTAAAATTTCTTTATAATTTTACAACGACTAGTGAACACCACCATTATATTCATTCCTCATAGAAATAATTCTCCGCTCATATATATTTATCTTAGAATAGAAAGACCGGCAAACTTTGATCCACCTTAGAGCGCTCTTTCTGAATATGCATAAAAATTTTCAGAAGAATCGGTCAAGCCGTTTTAAAGGAGTATGATTTTGAACTGGGTGACATGAGAATTTTAATCAACGTCTTAGCAATGTTTCTTGAACATTATTTGGTTTGTGCTTGTTTGCTTAGAAACGTCACCATTTGCCTGTCACTGATTTAAAATTTAAAACACAATTACTTCCGTTTATGGTAAATGTTTATTTTTTGTATGCATAATAATAATTCATAATGCTTTCAAACGTACACATTTTAATTTTTTGTTTAGGTATTATTAGTTACATTCTGTAAAACCTACTTAGACATTAAACAGTAGTTTTCTATGGAAACATTGCTGACAAAAACCTGTAGCAAACGTTTGGGTTTATTTGAATTTATATTTTTTTTGGTTTTGTTTTTTTTTTAACTTAAGCACATTTGCTGATTTATTTATGTTTTATATATTTATTTATTTTTTAATATTTTGTTTTTGTACATAATACAAAGTGTGTTTATGCACGAAATTCTGTTTAATTGGTTTTGACGCGCAATGAGACTTAAAGTGTAGAAAATAAATTGTATGAAATATTAATTAATGTAGTATGCATACATGAATGTTACGTTAGTATTTAAATGGCTAAGCATGTCTGTCAAGCCGTATGTCCGTATGTATGTTTGTCAGTGTATCCAAATGTATCTTTATGAGGGAGGGGTCGCATTATTTTCATTTCTCTTCATTTAAGTCAATTTATTGTAGCTGTTGATATTATTCAGTCCAACTTTTTCATGGATTTGAGAGCACGCTCGCGCAGCTGCTTTTCTAAATCCTCATTGATGCCCGGGCCGCCAGAAATCAGTAGCGGTAACTTTCCATTCCGCTTTCCAGCCTTCGTTGCAATCTCATCATCGTCATCGCCGCTGCTGGCCTCTGAGCTGCTATCCTGCCGATGTTTTGCGCTGTTGCTATTCTTTCGCTTATGCTTCTTATGCTTCTTGCTCTTCTTACTGTGTTTCTTGTGTTTTTTGTGTTTTTTCTTCTTGGACACCGACTCGGCCTCGGATGCAGAATCACTCTGACTTGTATCAACCGCTTTCTTCGATTTCTTGCGTTTCTTTTTGGCCACACGTTCCTCCCCAGAACCGCTCGCTTCAATGCTGCCTGCATCTCTTTGCGATTTTTTATATGTTCGCTTGCGGCTCTTATCCATGAATTTTTGCTTTTCCAAGACCAACTCATCCGCTGGCATTACATCAGAAGACATGCTGCGCTGCAGTTTCTTGTCCCCGCTTCTCCTCTGTTTATCTTTTAACGTCATTGTCTCCTCTTTACGCTTCTGGTTTACTAACTGTAACTGTGACTTATTTTTATGTCGGTCATCGCTGCTGTCATCGTCACTACGCTCGCTGCTGCTGCTGCTTGTGCCAGAGCTTCGCGAAGCTTTTGCCTTGTTGCTTGTCTTTCTAGACTCCGACGCTGCGGGAACCTTTGTTTTTAAACTTTTGCTGGCTGGCACCGAGTGAGATGACTGTTGAAGCTTTTTCGGCTGCTGCTGCTCCCCATCATCGCTGTCATCGCTATCGTCAGCACTGCTATCTGAGCTGCTGCTTTGACTGTTGTCGCGAGCTTTATTAGGTGCCGTTGCAGCGCTGGCATTTATGCTGCGTTCGTGCGTCTTTAGGAACGGCGAAGGTGTGCGAGACAAGCTTTCAAAACTACGACGGGACGACTTCAACTGGGGCTGCGACTTTGGTAACGGTGCCTGTACTTGCGGCTGTTGCAGTGGCAACTGTGGCAGCAATGGCTCCGTTTTTCGCAGTGGCTGCGGCTTGGGCGGCAGTTCCTCCCTACAGAGGTCGATGGTTTTGACAGCTGGGCCAGCAAATTCCACAGAACGACACGCTGGAGCAGCGGTCGAACGTCTTCGCTGCTGCTGCTTTGGTCGTGAAGTGGAGCGACTGCGACTGTTTTTCGTTGGCCGTTCGCTGGAGAGACTGCCAGAGCGACTGCTACGTCTGGGCAGTGGACTAACGCTGCACTGTTGCTTCAGCGCCAGACGTCGCGGTAGCGGACTGACGCTGTCGGAACTCGAGCGTCCCATGCGCTGCTCGTGCGGTTGACTGCGCATGGGCGCCTTTGGCTGACGCTGGTCATTATGAGGCTGATCCCAGCGATTAAAACTGGCTTGTGGCGAGCCGCGACGATCGAAGCGACGTCCAGGGGAGAACTGCTTGCGGAACTGTTGTCCCTGTTGTTGACCTCCGGGTCCACCCTGGCCACCCGGCGACTGGCGACGATCGCGGGAGTAGCGATGCTGGCCACCACTTGCGGGCGATTGGCGACGCTCGAAGCGGCGTCCGCTATTAGGACTGTTATGCCTGGCCTGCCAGTGTATGCGTCCGCCGCCCCGATTATTGGGACTGTTTCCGCGATGCTGCTGCTGTTGTTGCTGCTGCCACATGTTGCGATGGTTGCCTCCGCGACCACGACCGCCACCACCACGATAATGCATTTGCGGTGATCGACGACGATTATTAAATCTGTACGTAAAACAATTACGAAAGTTGTTCATTATTATATTGAGTTAAAAATCTCGAGACTATCAAATAACGAGTGCAATGAGTCCAAAATCAATTACATGAATTAAATTTTTGACAGCAAATTATGCTGAAAGTGACCTAACACAATTGACAGTTAATCCAATACTAAATCAGTAGCAAGAAATAAAAAAAAAAATTTATTATTAAGTCAAACTAAGATAAAAGAATTTAAAATTACCAAAACAATATCACTTTAACCTCTTATAGCGCACAATGCGTAGGCAACTTATTAGATCTCTCTGTTTAAGGCTTTGGTTATGCTTTGGGGAGCCACGAATAATTTACGACCCATAGAGACAAATTATTTGTGATATTTTTGAAAATTTTAATAAAGAGACACCCCAATTTGATTAATATATTGTTTTGATAATTACTAACTAGCCCAAGGAATTTTAAGTACGAGGGAATTTTTGACACCTTTTTAAAATTATGATTTCGTTTGAGTAAAAATCAATGCATAAGTTTGGAAAATAAAGATCAAGGTCAAAATGTGGAGTGGAGTAACAACACCAAGTTCTTTAAATAAAGGGCCGTTTTCAGTATCATACAAGCTTTGCCAAGTTTTTATATATTTTTGGGGCTTCGATTTTTACACTTAAACTAAAGCTATTTTTTTGCATAGTTGGTACTCACAATTTTGCTTAAGAAACAAAAAAAAAGTTATTACCGTTGCTGAGATATAGGCTTCAAAATATACCAATTTGGCGAAAAAATGGCATACAGATAAAAATCCTTACATGCAACTAATTTCACAAAAAGTATATGTACATAAAATTATAATGCAGAAATGTAGGTTAGGTTAGAGCGGTAGTGAGCAGTGAGACAAACCCCTCACTCACGTAGGCCATGTATTGCCCATTGTGATGCCGCGTCTTGGACATAGTCCAGCCCGAGGCTCGAATAAAGGACAGGATATTTTTCGGTTTAGTGTCCGCCAGTTGAAAGAGGTCGAATAAGAAGAAAGAACCAAGGTAGCGATTTCTGTTTTTACAGAGAGCTGGACAGTCGCAGAAGAGGTGGGAGACCGTTTCCTCCTCCTCCTCGTCTCGGCAGCTTCTGCAGAAATCATTGAAGGGGGCTAGAAGTTTCGCTGCGTGAGTCCCCACTAACCAGTGCCCCGTAATGGCCCTGATCACAGCAGCACAGCCTAATCTGTTTAAGTGAACAAGGGCTAAGGATCGCTTTTTACAGCGCGTTGGCCAGGTTTGCCTGGCAATCCGTGGCGGTGGTAAGTTGCCATTTCTTGTATGCTTTTAGTTCGAAGTGCGATCGGACTCTAAGCTTGCAGCTGGCCATGGGGATACCCATGCTCTCCTTGTCTGAGAGGAGAGGCATGGTAGTACCGTGCCTTGCCAGCTCGTCTGCTTTGTCGTTGCCCTCAATGCCTTAATGTCCGGGCACCCCAGGTGTATCTCGAACTGCTCAGCCATCTCCTTCAGAGATCTGCGGCAGTTTCTGACAGATATCGAGTTAGATGATATCGCCTTGAGAGATTTGATAGCCGCCTGGCTATCAAAAAATATGCAGATTCTGGCTGCAGAGCAATTTATTTAGGAGATGCAGGAGAGTGCGTCGTGTATTGCAGCGATTTCAGCTTGAAACACACTACAATGGTCAGGGAGGCTGAAAGATTTGTTAATGGATAGCTCATCGCAAAAGACGCCGCCCCCTACCCGGTCGTCTAGCTTTGAGCCATCAGTGTAAATTTTTATTGAGTTTGTCGGCCCTGGCGTGCCTGAGCACCTTCCCCAATCGTCCCTGGAGGGGATAAGTGTATGGAATGGAGTTTTGGGGAATTCCTGAGGACGGCAATAGCCCGTGTTTTTGGGAATAAGTGGGTTTCCCACAAGAACCTTGGAGTGTCCGTAAGTCTGTTCGGATCACTGCTTTGTTTCCTTCATGCGTAAGGCAGAGAGAGTTCCTAGTAACTTTCCCATTTGGTCTATTGGCAGAAGATTAAGTATGTTGTCAAGAGCTTCAGTTGGGGTCGTACTGAGGGCTCCTGTTGTGGTCAGTACAGCGGCACGCCTGATTTACTGAAGGAAAGTTCTACCCCATTCAACAATGGCGGTCTGAAAGGGGGGATCTTATACCTCCTAGTAAAGAGGACTAAGTCAGTTTTGGCTGGGTTCAGCCCTAGTCCATTTGATGTGGCCCATGAGGACAGTGTTTGAAATGCAGTGGTCATGCATTCGCACAAGGATTTGGGATACTTGCCCGAGAAGGCTATGGCAACGACATCTGCGTAAGCGATCACTCGACAGCCCCCTCCCTCTATAGAGCGCAGCAGGATGTTTACCGCCACGTTCCAAAGGAGAGGGGAGACTACACCTCCTTGCGGGGGGCCTCTATTAAAAGATCTGGATATGGTTGAGGACCCCAGAGTGGCCCTGACTATCCTGCTCTTGAGCAGTTGATCAATCAGTCCCACAATGCGGTCCCCCACCCCCAGCCCTGACAATGCTTCGGTGATCGCCCACGGTACGACGTTATTGAAAGCGCCCTCAATGTGTAGAAAGGCTATAAGGCAATACTCCTTGTGGTGGAGTGCTTTTTCTATTGTGGAGACAACAGCATGAAGTGCTGTCTCTTTTTGGTAGGCATGTTGTGCTTGGGAGAAGTGGTCGGTCTTGATCGTATCTCTAATATATAAGCCCAGCAACCTTTCTAGTGTATTGAGTAGGAAGGATGTTAGGCTTATGGGTCGGAAATCCTTGGGGGTCGTGTGTGAGGCTTTTCCCGCCTTGGGAATGAAGACAACTTTAGATTCGAGCCATGGCTTGGGGATCGTACCTGTTGTCAGGGTATCTGAGAAAATTTTCTGAAGCCAGTTTATGGTGATGTCCCCTGCATACTGCAGTTGGGCTGGGATAATTTCGTCCGGCCCAGGGGACTTGAAGGGTGAGAAGCGAGTAGCCCACGAGATGATATCTCTGGAGAATAAGTCGGTGAAAACGTGTTCCTGAAATTCTCTTTGGATAGGGGGTAGTGGTACTTCAACGGAGCATCCGGGAAAGTGGTTTGCCATCAAAAGTTCTAGTGACTCTAGAATGGTCGTTGTCCATGAGTCATCAGGTTTTTTGAGGAAGCCTACCGTTGCATGAGTACTTGAGATAACCTTCCTGAGCCTTGCTGCTTCTGCAGTGACCTCTATTTTGGATCAAAAATTTTGCCATGAGGAGCGTTTAGCTTGTGCAGAAATGTAAGTTTTTACATTTATATTCAAGTAGACTTCTTTTTATTAATCATCCCTGTTAAGCCCTAGAACTATGCATAAAGTATTTATACTTATCTGCCTTATGGTTAAATATACTCATCCACTCTTATGAGTCGAATAAAACGAACTGGTCCAATTAGATCTTCCCGTAACGTTTTACCTCTTAACCCATTACGATGTCTCCTTTGAGGCCTTAATTTAAGTACTAAAAAGATCAATCCTTTTACGTTACCTACTCGAATTTCATAGAACACTACCTGACACATGTATTTTTAGTTTTTTGGAGTTGATCCATTAAAATAACTTAATAATGGCTCTGGTGGTTTAGCCAACTGTGGGAAAACTACTTTACCGGTTAAATAACAAATTGCTGGTGTTTCCTTTGCAAACTTCAAAGCACCACAATGAAAAAAAAACTTTATCCGACGGTCCAATGGCAACATAGACGTGATTTCTGTAATCATACTTGTTATCATAACTGTATGCCGCCCCCACCAATTCAGTTTTTTTCCTTGAATGATCCAACCTTTCTCTATTGGTGTCAAGTCGTTCTATACATTGTTCGCTTGTTTCTGCATCTCCTTATGAAGATGTTCTTACGCGTGTTGTTTTGAAGGCGAGTTTGTAAATTTCTTGATGTTTTAAAACAGCCAAATATTTGTGTTGGTTTGATGACAGATAAGACAAAGTTGTCGTAAAAGGACGGCGTTGCAAAATGTTTTTGCCTTGATTACTCCTGCGCGTGATCACAACCACTTTATGAGGGCGTGGCTTTATTGGCCTAAAACTTGTCTTAATTTTTAATCTCTAAGATCAAAAGTAAAGAGTTTATTGGTTACGTGCATGGTCCGGCATGCTGTCTGTCCGTCATCCCGCCGGGTCCGTCTGTACCAAAACGAGTTTGAACACTCTTAAAGCTAGACTTGAATATTCTGGCAGAACGCCCACGTTACAAGTCGATACATCTATAATATAAAATTTTGATGCCATGCCACTCATACCGCTTAACTTTTAAAATCGGAAATCCCTTTATCTCCAGTTGTAATTGTCGTCGTAAAACAGCTGTTTTGACCAGCTGTTATTTAAATGCAAAACCTTGATTCGTTACTTTTTGGGTATGAATAAGATAAATTTTAAAGATGGCACATGCGCATGCGCATTTAAGGTAAAATATGTAGCATGTAACCAGTTTTTTTATTTTTACAAAAGTATAGAAATATGATCGATACCAAGTATTTTTACTCGATTCTTTTTTTTTGCAATTTACGGCAGCTTTTTTTTTTAGACATACCCAGGTGTATCAAAAACGTCGTAAACTTTTTTCATGTATTTTGTTGTTTTTTTTTACACTTTTGAGTTTGCAGTTTTACCTTTAGAATGATTTGGCCCTTTAGAACGACTAGTGAACACCCCCCATATTTTTTAGATTAAAATAATAACATTATAAAAAAGGCTTCAAATTCTAGTTATAACCAGGGGGCAGTTTTATATGATTATTGTTAATTTGTGTTGTTTTGCTACTTTGAGTCAAATTTTTTACATTTTATTAAAATAGAACGTGTTCTATTTCTGCTCGTTTTTGCGTCGGTTAAATTTTTTTAAGAAAAAAAAGGCGTTTTTGTTATTTTTTAGTAATTGTTGGCAAAAAATAAATGAAATAAATAAATAAATATTCTTAGCTTGAGCTAACGCGGATAAAATACAAACAACCTATAATATGCTTTCGCCTGTATCCATATTAATATTGTTTATTTATATGTTTGAATTAAGTAAAAAAGTGTGACCAAATTGTGTAAAAACAAAAAGTGATGTGATTTTCAATTTAACCGATGCGAATAATGTGAATGCCAACATTTTTGGTCGGTTAAAACAAGCTACAGAAAAACCGATCGTGTGAAGGGGGCTTTATTGCTCATGAACTAATGGATCAATTTTCCTCAAATTAATTTCATTTTAAAGCCAAGCCTTCAAACAATAAAATTTTATTTATATTTGTATTGATTACATTTTTATTAAAAGAATAAAACCAAAAATATGAATATTTTTGCTTAATTTCGAAGAGTTCAAATTGCTCTAGCAATCTCAATAGCTCATCAATTAATTTGATTTTTGGAGTATAAGTTGAGAAGAGTTAAACAAACATTCCAACATTCAAATTTAATATACTTTTGCCAAATATAAAACTTTTTAAGGGAAGGAATCAGTGCGAAAATCATTACATTTGATACTATGATACCGAAGGTATAAAGAATATATAATTATATTGGGTTTGTGCAATATCCGTCATGGTGGACTGATAAAGTGTGAAGAATGGGGTTCTACGATTGGTTCTACTGGGGGTTGGCAAAGCGATAAATTCGATAAATCCACCTATTTCGCACGCCCTTAAAGCTAGAACTACCAAATTTGGGGAGAAGATAGCTTTTAACAACCCCCAAAAAACTACACCAACAATTTTGGAGCCACGCCCACCCATTTGGGTGACGCCCTTCACCCATATCGCCCTCAGTCCCTTACCCACATTTTACTAACTTTGAGCTAGTCACCAAATTTGGTAGGAAAATAGCAATTGACGACCCCCAAAAATCTGCATACAAGATTTTGATGCCACCCCCAGGCCCCCCCCCCCTTCCCGCCTTTTCACCACCCAGCCACACGTCAAAGACTAGAATGCATGTAACTTTAGCTACGTCTAGTTTTTTTCTAAATACAAAATAGACTTAATTTCCTTTCGTTTGATATATATGCGGTCATGACTGATATCTTCTAAATGTTGAAATTTCTTTAAGATATTCGGTCATACATGAACAAGTTCATTATGCAGAAATGTAGTTTTTTTAAATTATATAATTTTTATATTTCATGTCAATGTTTGTATTGTTTATATCAGAGATGCAAACCAGTGTTGCAGTAAAAAACAAAAAAATATGCAAATAACAACAGCCACATAGATGTTCTAACTGTGCTTGTTGTCATTTAGCTAATTTTTTGCTTTTTACGGCAACGCTGATGCTTCGAAATTCGTAATGGTTCGGTACAAAACCGGTTTCTCAAATATTCAGTTTTAAGTACATAGTATTTTTTCATGAAATTGTTTAAATTCTATGCATTCTATACAATATTTGTATAATAATAAAAACAATTTAATAAAAGATTGAACAACTTTCATTAACTCTTTTTGTTATTTAAGGCATTAATATGCATTTCAGCTTTTTTATATGTTAAATATATATTCAAATTAAAAATCATATAAATACTTTCATAATTTTTGTTGCACAAGGACAAACGTATTCTACGGTTAACCTATGCGCCCGTGTGATCTAACACAATTTTTTTTTGTATATTTAAAAAAAATTAAAACTAAAAAATGTATTTGTGAAGATATTTTGTTTATAACAACGGATCATGAAAGGTATAACTTCTTTTAAAATAAATAAATTTTTATAAAAAAAACAAGTAGCAACGTTGCAGTCTATCGCAACTGCCTGTGGTATACTCGCTTTGTCAAAATAGGTATAAAAGAGGACAAATTGGAGAAAGGAACGGTTGCGGCACGGGTGAGCGCTGCGTCAAGCATTGTTCAATGCAGATTGGTGACTCTAGCTCAAAATTTGTGAAAGGTGGGGGAAGGGGGTTTGGGGCTTGGCATCCAAAATGATGCAGATCTTTTGAGGTTTTTACCACTTATCTTCCTACCAAATTTTGTGACTCTAGCTCAAACACTACGAAAGATACACGCAGTCCCGTTTTTAACGAAGCGTTGATGCGGCTAGGGCAATATGGATGGGCGTCCAAAGTTTTGATGCAGTTGTTTGGGGGATGATATCACTTTACTTGGTTCAAAATTTGATGGCTATAGCTACAAAAACAGTGGTAGATACACCTATAATTGTTTTTACAAGTTGGGGAGCTGGGGGCAGTGTTTGTGGGCGTGGCATCCAAAGTTTTGATGCAAATCTTTGAGGGATGTCGTGGTCTTAATTGACACCAAATTCGGTGGCTATATTCCAAAAACCGTGGAAGTCATAGGCGTTTCTGATTTCAAACCGCGGAGGCTGGGGGCGTAATGGGTGGGCATGGCTCCATTTTTTTTTTTTGTTTTTTGGGGGGTGCCAGTGGTGATCTTTCTACTTTTACCTTCTAAAATCCGTAACTCTAACTGTTAGGGTGTGGGAAATATACGAATTTATCGATTTTGAGCGATCTAATTTATCTATTTGCAAGCCCCCTAGTTTTCTTGACTCTTTATCTTTCCCGGATATTTGCAATGTATCAAGTCTCTAGCTAAATTTGCGAACATACGGACGGACAGACACTATGACGGACATTGCACAAGCCACATATGGGCATTTCCAGGATGGCGAACGCGACATTTGTACGTCTTAAAATGAATAAAAAATTGGCAATAGTTGACATATTCAAAAATAATTTCTGACGTGTTTATTGAATTTTTTCAACAATTTTTTAATTAAAAAAACCAGGCTTTTAAGAATTGTGGTTTTCGAGCTATTTATAAAAAACAGTGCATCGAGAACGTGACGAAAAACAGGAGTCGTGTTTGAGTTCATCCTGACAAATGCGAAAGTCTGCGAAGTGTGGCGAGAAATTTGGATAAAAACTCATTATACAGGTGACCTCGCTCAACGCAACCCTCGTTAAACGCAACTCCTCGATAATCGCAACACCAAAATTCTTGACTTGAAAAAAATTTACCTCATTTTACGCAATTTTCTAAGGAAATCATACAAAGTACAGACCACAATTTCTAATTTTATCAAAAACTTAATAAATTTAAATGAAATCCTTGCAGATAAACTCGATTTACTTTGACTTAAATGATAAGAAAATGCATCTTCTTTTGGAAATAGGTCTCGTAGCCAACAAAAGATTATCCCTCGGTTTTCGCAACCACCTCAATTTTCGCAACAGGCCAAATTCTAATAGGTTGCGTTAAGCGAGGTCGACTGTATTCTTTCAATTAAAATATTTCGTTATCAATATTGGACGCAACGGGCTTCGGTATACTCGATACCAGTAATTAAACCGATAAAAAGAGACCTGATTGCAATGGGGTGCGATCTTGGCACAAAATTTGGTGGCTTTAGCTCAGATAAAGGCATTTCTGTTTTTTAGCTGCGGAGGGGTTGGCGAACGGGGGGCGCGGCTCCAAAACTGAGATACAGTTTTTTGGGCATCGTTAACTGTTATCTTCCTACCGAATTTGGTGACTCTAGATAAAACACTATGGAAGTTACACGCATTACCGTTTTTAGCGAAGCGTTGGGGCGGTTGGAGGGGGCTAGGGCAGTATGGATAGGCGTGGCATCTAAATTTTTTATGAACTTGGTTGAGTGTCGTCGACACCCATCTTGGCAACAAATTTGGTGGCTCTAGCTCAAAAAATGTAGAAGATATATTCATTTTTATACCCTGAACCCATAAAAATGGGAAAATCAGGGTATAATGGTTTTGTGCAAAAGTATGTAACAGGCAGAAGGAAACATCTCCCACCCATTAAAGTATATATCTTTATCAGCAGCAATAGCCGGGTCGATATGGCCATGTCCGTCTGTGCGTCCGTCTGTATGAACGTGTAGATCTCAGAGACAACACGAGCTAGAGACTTTAATTTTAGAATATAAGTTCTCCTATACCATGAGCAGAACAAGTGTAGTAGGCGGAATACCCTTAATCTGTTAAATGCAACACTGCATGCTGCTGTAACATTACTTTAACATTAAGCAAGACATGTGAGATTAGTTGGTATTTGGTATTTAAGACAATCGGTTGGTGCGTCAATAGATACGCCAGACTGAATAAAGAACATAAGATAACGGCATTCTACACAAGTTAGTTTCAAATTATCGATAGCTATTCTGGTTTCCGATATACACATGCAATGGATTACAAAAAAAATTACGAATTTGAAAAATCTAAAAATGGGGGTTGAAAAAATGGGTAACGATATAGCTTATGTCAAAATTTCGTCCGAATCGGTTAAAAAACACCGGAGATAAAGTTAAGTCAGTTTTACGTTTTGTTTCAATTGATTATTATTTGAAGCATACTTTTAGAACGCATGGAGTATAATTTTTTGCAACTGGGTTCAGGGTATCGGGAGAGCCCGACTAGAGCCTTTTTACTTGTTGGTTTTAAACTGCGGGGGGCTGGGGGTGGAATATGTGGGCGTGGCTCCAAAATTTTTGATGCAGTTTTTTGGGGGTTGCCAATATTGACACTTTAATTTACTTTGCCATAGATGAAGACATTTGCAAAGTTTCAAGTCTCTAGCTTGAAGGGTGTGGAAAAAAGTTTCGTTCATACAGACGGACGGACGGACAGACACCATGACAGACATTGCACAAACCCAATATACTCTTTACCTTCGGTATCGAGCATAAAAAACATGCTGAAAGCGATCAAGAACACGTTTTTCATTATTTCTGAGATGATACGCAAATTGAATTGTGTTCAGTCTTCTTTTGTAGACGTAACAGTTGAAATCACTTCCTTGTTCTTTTTTAGCTATAAAAAAAATATTCGGGGCCTAACGAATAACGAAACATTTTGTTTTAATAATTTTAAGCCCAGCGCTTTTAATTGAATATCGCACTATATCAAACTAAAATTATTTAAAATACTCCCACATTTATTTTTAATTTTGTTGTATTCATTGATCGAAACTTTTTTGGCGGAACTAATAGATACCTTGCAGACATGAAATTTTTGATATGGTTATATAATCTTACCGCCTTGGTGATCTGGAGTAGCGCATGGGCGATCTGGAAAGCATGCGTGAGCGAGAACGGCGTCGCGATTTCGAGCGCTGAAAACGTCCACCACCACCACCATTGTCCTGACGCATTGGACTGCGTCCGCGTGGCGAAAATCGTCTGCCTTGAGGCGGCGCTCGTCGTCCACCGCCGCTGCCTCCAGCAGCGAATTGCCTGCCACGACCATCGCCACGCTCAATAGAGCTGGCGGAATCATCTCGGTTATTGCGATACTGTCGCTTATTTTGCACGCTATTCTTATTGCGCCGATGCTCGAATTGCTGATTCGGCTGGCGCTCCGGGGATAGTGAGATACTGCTGGCATGGGAACGTGACCTACGCCGGCGACGATTGCTGCGTGTCAAGGAACCTGATGAGCTGCGCGATCTTGTACGCTTCGCTAGTGATTCTTTGCGTTTACCTCCACTGAGTGATCTAAAAGGTAAATAAAATATATATTTAAATTTGATAGTTGCAATTGTACCGATTGATAAGATACTTAATTTTAATATTCAGGCCAGTTCTACTTTTAGATTTCCTACATTTCGATTTCGAGCAAAAATAGATCGTTTAGAAAACGAGTGACAATTAGCACTCGAAATGAAAACGATTGTGCATATAAAGCAACTAAAGTGTGTTTTTAAACCCTGAAACTATTTTTTACTTAATTTATATACTTAAGGCAATAACTTTGCTATATCATTCGAAGGGCCTGCATACTATTTTTCATTTGATTATTGTTTTTAGTTGTACACCTAAAATTTACGTGCGGTGGCAAAGCCAAAGCGATCGGAATTAGTCTTATACAATATGTGAATCAGCTGTTTGTCTCGAAAAGTAGAACAGGCCTGAATATTACTTTAACAATATACATAAAAAAAGTTTAGTTCCTCCTTAGAAGAATGGGTGCGAAAAATGCAATTAATTAATTAATTATGACTTGAATAAGAACAACAATAAAACAACAATAAAATATTTCAAAAATAAAAGCTTCGAGGTCTGTTAAAAAGACTTCACTTTGAAAAAATGTATTCCGAGACGGTTTAAGCCAAATTAAACTTGTTTTGTACATAACACGACCTTCAACCAACATAAATTTATCTTCATTTACAATTCTACAATGGTTTAACATATCCAAATTTATATTAAGAAACTTCTTTTACCTGGTGCGACTGCGAGATGAGCGCGAACGTGAACGCGATTTGGCCTTTGATTTGGATGCTGATTCTGGTGGCGATTTTTTCGATACTGAGTGCCGTCCATTCAAAGTTTCTGCAGCGCCAGCATCTGTTGGGGGAGCTCGCTGCGCTGAGCGGTTAGAGCGGGAGCGAGAATGTGAGCGTCGTCGGCTGGAACGCAGTTCTTTGGACACAATCCGCCCACCTCCCGATGTAGCAGATGGAGCTGCTGTTGTTGCACTTGCTGTGCCACATGTGGCACCTGGCGAACCACCGCCACCACCACGTTTGCGAAGACGCGCCGCTGCGTTCGCAGCCGCTTCGCGTGCTGCACTATTGATGGGCGGCGCTGTGCTGTTGCTCCCATTGTTACTGACGGCTACTGCAGGTTTTGAGCGACTGCGCGAATGCGACTTGGATCTATCGTGTCGTCGCTGCTTGTTTCGTGGGCGAGACTCGGACCGAGAGCGTGATCGGGAACGTGATAATTCACGTTGACGTTGCTGCTGCTGTTGGCGCTGCTCCTCCTCGCGCTTCAGTATTTCATCTTTTTTCTGCTGTATGAATTCGGCCGGTATGCCGCTATCGCTCTCCTGCGCGGAAAGCAACAGCGCCCATAGTTCACCCATAAATTGTCGCGCATTGCGTCCGTTGAGAAAGCCGGTCATATTGATTTGCATTTTTTTGGGGCATGGGTATTTCTCCTCCTCCAGCTGATTGTACACAAATTCAACTACGACATCGTCCTCAATATGGAGAATATCGGTAATTTTTTTGCTTATCCAAGGTCGCAGGACATCCAACTTTACTTTGGACATATCTACTCGCTTGTTAAGGCAATCACCGAATTTCATTTGCTTCATCAGCTTCTTTTCCTTGTCGCTGAAGCGCGTGTCCTGCTGCTGATTGGTGCCCTAAAAAAGCAAAAGATAGCATGTATATAATACACAGAGGGACGCATAATTTAAGATGCTTTATATGGCTCATTCGTTTTCTAATTCATTGCCGAAAGCATTAATGCTCGTCAGAAAATGGCAGGAGTATAAACATGCTCAACCTCGTCCAGCTGGTTAATGTTCAGCTTAACGCACACAAATATGCATGCTTAAGACGCACTTAAAGAAAGTTGTCAAGGGCGGAAAAATTGAATATTTAAACATAAGCAAAGTAGCTGCCGCTCTTTCAGTGTGGAGCTCCGCAGTCCCGTTTATCGATTGTCCATCGGCACTACTAGAAGCACCCCCTGGCACAAGGCGTAACGACAACGTACCGTGAACATCATTTTGAGATGAACGCACTTGCACACCGCTAGCGTTACGTGGTTTTGAGTGGGCCGGCAAATTTGCGTTGATTTTATTTCATACCACAACTGGTGTGAGCACACTCGCAAATCAACTAAAATTTTTTATATTGAACTGTTACCCGGCACAACGCAACAAAACTGTCACCTATACACACAGCACTCGGCGTATGTGTAAGTGCAAATGCGCTGCGACGTATGTGGTGCACAAAATACACCTTTAAAAAAGTGTAATCGCACAGTTTCAGTATTAAGCTGTACGTTAAAAAACACTTCTTTAACTTTTACCAGCTTTTTGCTGTTTTCTTTTTAATTTTTCGCTATAACTCTATGCGTGTTGCTAGAGCTGGCACATATCAAGACGATACTCGTCAACTAAGTAAAGGTACGATACTTGCAACGGCAGCGTAAATCGATAGTGGTGAATCGCCGGTACAACTGTTTATAGTCAATTTAAATTCACCTCGAAGTGCATAATTATTTTCATTCGATTGTATTTTGTTGAATTTAATCAACATTCAAATCAATGTTTGCGGGCTGTATATACAAAACATTGGTTTTATTATTAAATAATTTTAGTTTTTAGCCATATAGATTCTGTCTAATACGAAAATAAAAGCTGAACAACATTGCCTGATACAACATGTATTGTAAGAAATTCGATCAACGGGAATCGTAATGAGTGCACATAATACTTCTAAAATGTTATCAAAGAAAATTGACGTCTTATTTTTCTATTAAAATTTAAATTTTTATACTCGATGGCATCTGTCCGTCTGTTCGTCGGTATGTTCTCAACTTTTTGCCACACCCTTCAAGCTAGAGACTGGTGATGAAGAACCCCAAAAAATTTGGATGCCACCCCAACCCATACCGCCCCCAGCCCCCCTGCCATAATCTTTTACCAACTTTAAGCTGGAGTCACCAAATTTGCTAGAAAAATAGCAATTGGCGACCCCCAAAGATCTGCAGCAAAAATTTGGATGCCACCCCCAACCATACCACTAACAGCCCCCCTTCCACCACTTTTTACCAACTTTGAACTAAAGTTACCAATTTGGAAGGAAGATAGCTTTTTGGCATAAGCATCTGCATCAGACAATCTTTAAGGCAGCGTACACCCCTGCCCAATCTGCACCCGTTGCAATCAGGTCTCTTTTCATTGGTTTTATTACTGGTATCGAGTACACAGCACTCGATTACGTCCGACTGCACCGTTTCTACTTGTTTGGTTAATGACAGTGAGATTACACTTTATTTCACAGCGCACCCACGACCCCTAATTGGCAAAACTTGCTGTATTTTATTTTGATAAAAATAATTTAATTCATTTAAAATAAGTACATGCATATATATTTTAATGAATCATTAAAAAGGATTGGTAAAAGTATTATATTTTATGCAAGTATAAACTTAAATGTTTTTGCAACGTTAGCTGCAATTTTTTTTTCTCGTATTTTGATATTGACTACAAGTCTAATCATTTTTTGCTTGCAGCTTTTGCTGTACGCATTTTATTATATTTAATTAAATGCATTAAAGTAATTTTAAACTAAATATAAATATTATTTTCCGAGCAAAAATCTCTTCAATTTTTACAGCGAAAGGGAGAGATAAAGACAGACAAACTAAAAACGAATAAATAACATTGAAAATTTGATTTTGCTACAAAAAATAATTCCATATTTAAGTACATTTTGCCGCTCCATCCCACAAACTCGCTCAGTTCTTTTGGTTGATGGTGTGATCACACTTCTAAATCCACCTACGGTATCATGTTTGGCTCCTGTGCGGCACCCGTCGAGTACTTCGGTTTACACACACATCCACTCTCCACCAGCACGTAATCTTGACCGGTAAGCGTTACTGGTCCAAGAGGTATAACCAGGAACAAATAGGGCACATAAGTTTGCGTGCACTCGCCGCGCACTACGTCGCATTCTGACGATCTATTAAAAGAAAGAAACGTAGATACTATCTAGAGTTTAGTCGTTCATAATAAAGTTGATATGTTTAAATTAAATATTCAATGTTATAAAATCTATTCTGAAACACTAAAGAGTGTCCATAGACTTTGCTGCACCCGTTTGTATTTGAGTCTTGTCTGTGTCGCAGGAGCATGAAACATATTAAAGCAATCAGTTTTCCTTAACAGATTCCAACAAGGTAATGAATCATTTCAAAGTGGAATCACCTTCATTGCTTGGATACATTCTCAAGAAGTGTCTAAGTAAAATTGGGGTATAAATCGACTTAGTGTTTAAGACTGATCAAGAGAATACAAGGTCTGTTGTAAAAGAGACGACTTGTTTACTAGTTTGGTAGCGCACCTATTGGTAGGTTTGCTGTATTTATATAAAATTTTATCGATAACAATTACATATAAAACGACTTGAAATTAATTATCCCAGGAATGTTTTTCAAATTTGTATACTCTGGTTCATACTAGTATACAAAACGGGTAAAAAGAGGACTGATTGCAACGGGGTATATCCGCGGGCCGCAGCCTGCAGCATTTATGCTAACTTTTGCCAGTAGCTTTCTTCATACATAGTTTGGTAACTCTAGCTGTTGTTTATTTATTTATTTATTGACAGCTATGAGCAGCTGACATGAAATGAAAATTAATGCAAAATAAAAGTATTGTAAAATAATTAAATTAATAGTAATTTAAGGTTAAAAAATAAGTCAACGTTAAAGCTCTGGGAAATTCAACAAGAACAAGGAAGAAGGCTCTAGTCGGGAGAGCCCCTGAACCTAGTTGAAATAAATATTTTACTCCTTGCGCCCTATAAGTATGCTTCAAATAATGATCAATTTAAACATCACTTATAACTGACTTAATTTTACGATATCTCCAGTGTTTCTTAACCGATTTTGACGAAATTTTGAGAAAAGTTCTATCGTTACCCATTATTTCAACCCTAATTTTTACATTTTCCAAATTCGATATTTTTTTGTAATCGATGTATGGGAAACAAGAATAGTTATCGATAATTTGAAACAAATTTGTTCTGCTCATGGTATAGGAGAACTTATATTCAAAACCTAAAGTCTCTAGCTCTAGTCTCTGAGATCGACGCGTTCATACAGACTTGTCCAGAGAGACAAGAGAATAAAGCCCGTTATAGTCAGAACATATAACACGAAATGGTTCATGTAAAATAGTTTCTCAAACAACGATCGAGGCTAAGTGGTAAAAATTTTCGGGTAGATTAAATTGGAACACTTAGTTATGCTCGATACCGAAGGTGGTGTCTGTCCGTCCGTATGTTTGCAACTTTTTTCCACACCCTTCAAGCTAGAGACTTGAAACTTTGCAAACATCTTTATCTATGGCATAGTAAATTAAAGTGTCAAGATTGGAGTTCGAAGATAACTAGGGGGCTGGCAAATCGAAAAACTCGATAACTCAAAATCGATAAGTTCAGCTGTTTTCCATGCCCTTACAGCTAGAACTACTAAGGAGAAAATAGCTACTAACAACCCCAAAAAAACTGCATAAAAAATTTTGGAGCCACGCCCACGTATTCCATCCGCAGCCCCCCGCAGTTTAAAAACAAAAATGCCTAAATCCTCCACAGTTTTTGAGCTAGAGCCACCAAATTTTGTGCCAAGATCGGTGATGACCCCAAACAACTTCATAAAAACTTTGGATGCCACGCTTATCAATACTGCCCAAGATGAAAATAAAAATAACATCTGATAGGAACACTTCTTTGTCGAAGAGGTGAACAGTGGTTTTGTGCAAAAGTATGTAACAGGCAGAAGGTAGCATCTCCGACCCCATAAAGTATATATACTCTTGATCAGCATCAATAGCCGAGTCGATATGGCCTTGTCCGTCTTTTCGTCCGTTTGTCCGTCTGACTGTCTATCCGTCTGTATGAACGCGTAGATCTCAGAGACTACAAGAGCTAGAGACTTGAGATTTTGAATATAAGTTCTCCTATATGATATATATGATGTGATATAGCATTATCGATAACTATTCTGGTTTCCGATATACACATGGAATCGATTACAAAAAATATCGAATTTTGAAAATGTAAAAATGGGGGTTGCAATAATGAGTAACGATAGAACTTTTCTCAAAATTTTGTCCAAATCGGTTAAGAAATTTAAATTGATCATTACATGAAGCATACTTTTAGTGCGCAAGGAGTAAAACATTTATTGCAACTGGGTTCAGGGAATCTTCTAGTCGGGCTCTCCCGACTAGAGCCTTCTT
The DNA here is from genome assembly GCA_035044585.1 of Scaptomyza polygonia. Lineage (NCBI taxonomy): Eukaryota > Metazoa > Arthropoda > Insecta > Diptera > Drosophilidae > Scaptomyza > Scaptomyza polygonia. Next base: position 24,697 of record JAWNNU010001117.1, read on the forward strand.
AGTAATTATTAATTTAATTTTCAAAAGAATGACGCTCTAAAAAATCTTTACACTTTTTAACTCACTTTGGCGTATTATCGGAACCAAACATATGACAGCGGTATTCACAGCAAAATCAAAAGCCAGAGTTGCACTTTCACATGAATTTGCGATCAATACAATTTTTAGGGGGCGTGTGGCACACCTTAAAGTTCAGCTATCGATTCAATATTCCGGGAATTAAATACTTTCATAAAAAGGAACAAATCGAGGGGGCGAAAGAATCTTTGTGATTATTTTTATTTTTTTAAGACCACTCTAATGTACATACAAAAGCGGAAAAAATAATTTCATCACCAAGCACCTTAACGTCTTCACGTCCAAAAAACAAACATTTAGAGTACGAAATTGTTCAAAATATTATTTTTTATTAACAGCTGTATATGTGCCCTAAACAAAAAGTATCGGTTTGTCCAGAAATTCATATCTTTTTTTTAATAAGTGCTAAAAATGACCAAAAGAAATAAAAGCATCACTAATGCAATCGTCGTAAAAATCGTTATGTTTTCCAAATCTTCCTCAAAAAAAGTATTTGTTTGTTATTTCGATCGTTGAGGAGTAACTAGGCCAACATTTAATAGTAATTGATCGAAAAATGAACTGTAAAGTTGCATACTAACCAATTTAGTAAAGTTAGTTTTACGAGATCAACGGGTCTTTAAAGAATTGTTAGCTGCTCGTCTAAATTTAAGAAGTTCGAAGGAAAGCTCTAAAGTTTGATGGTCGGTATTTTCAGGAAGCACTAGAGGGGGTATTCTATTATGTATAGAAATATACAGAGAGCGGACGCTAAAAAACATTTTAACACATAGAAACTCAATATCCGGATGATCATGTGAATGAATCTGTTCAGAGGAAATACAAGAATCAACAGCAAGGAGGTGCGATCGCATCTGTATAAGTTATACTTATTAGGCAAAACTGAATAATCAGATATATCGGGTTTTAATCGGGATTCGGTAAGTGCACCTATCTGTGAATCAAAGGATAAGCTGTTTACATAATATTTAGTAAGTTTAGTGCTAAGGCCTCGAACATTTTGATAGGCCAAACTAAATTCTTTTGTTAGTTTTTTGCCGCCGAAGTTGAGACAACAGGATGGATAACAGGCGGTGCACTACTGATTCTTAAACCATTATTAGTTATATTTCGCCTGTTCACGTACTCCCTTACAACTTTGGTGGCCAAAACTTGTCAGAAAGAATTGTTGCGAAAAGTGCGGGCGGTACACCCAACCTGAACGAAGATATGCTTCGCGCATGTTTAAATTCAAACTTTTCAAGGTAATAGAAAGGGGTCGATAGAAAGATTGCGAGAGGACTGATGCTGGCAAGCAAGAGTAAGAAAAATAGACAAGCTGTTTTTTGTTAGAAGACGAAAGACCACACAGAATATGCATATGTAAAAATATGTATGTAAATATGTATGTAAGTTTGATTTCTATATTTCAAAGCACTGCAGCGTAATTTCTACTCCAAATAAAACAAGTAAGAAGGCTCTAGTCGAGAGCCCGACTAGAAGATACCCTGTACCCAGTTGCAAAAAATTATACTCCATGCGCCCTTAAAGTATGCTTTAAATAATAATCAACTGAAACAAAACTTAAAACTGACATAACTTAACGATATCTCCGGTGTTTTTTAACCGATTTGGACGAAATTTTGACATTAGTTCTATCGTTACGCATTTTTTCAGCCCCTATTTTTAAATTTTTCAAATTCGATATTTTTTTGTTGTTCGGAGATGCTTCCCACTGCCTGTTACATACTTTTGCACAAAACGATTATATTTATTATATTTATGATTTACCCATTTGTATGGGCATAATGAGATTTAAGTCGGCAATCAATTTTATGCATTTTAATCAATTTTAAATCAAACACAAGAAAAGAATAAATTATTGAGAGCACTCAAAAACACAACCGTCATCAACGAAAGACAAAAGCTTATGATGTGGGAAATATGTGAATTTATCGACTTTCAGTTTACCTTCGGTATCGGGAGTAAAAATAATTAAATTAACTATGAAATTTTGAGACTTTCAGAAACTAAGTCATTTACAGAAAGCTATTCACGCGTAGTATAAACATGGATAACCAAAAATTTTGTTCAACTAATGTACATAATATAACATAACTTGTTGCCAGTCACAAGCAATCCAATCGAAATAGAGTGTGGCACAGTTATATTTGCCACTCAATATTTTGATCATAAAAACAACAGATAATACATATGATATTTGATTGAAAACTTACTCGCACACCTCGAAGACAACCTGCTGTAGCAGGTCGGGAAACTTTTGCACAATAGTCACGGGCTGACCTGAAGTCAAACTAACCCCATACATCGGCGCCGTTGTGTTATAGCGCGTCTTGCATAGTCGCGCTGGTGTATCGCTTTTGCACTGTTGAGCCGGCGTAGCGTTCTTTAGCGAGCGACCTGTTCAGCAATCAATCAAGCAATCAATCAATAAATCAAACAATCAATCAATTGCGGCCAAGGCATATTTTGCATTTGCGTCTGACCGACTTACCAAAACGATTGCTTCCGATAGCCTCATTGTTCACCTCATCGTAAGCCCTCAACAATGCACTCGTGGTTATTGCCGGATCCAGAGTGCTGGGCAATTTGCTTTGGCGTCCACGTCGCGAATTTCCGTTCCAGTTAGAGAATGTTCGCGCAACGGCCGCACTAAAATATGTGCATGTTAATGGGCAGAGCAGTGGAGTTAGAAAAAAAGAGTGTTGCATTGTGACCGTAGTATAATGAATATAAGTAGAAAAAATTAACACACACACACACACACATGCGCTCGCTTGCATACCTGGGATACGGCGCATTAGTCGGACCCAGACAGTCTAATGAATCTGTCATCGCGTCACCAGACAAATATTTTAGTCCACTTGCACCGGCGCATTTGCTTTGTAGCGCATCATTAGCGTTGCTGCTGCTGCTGAAGCTGGGCCACATTGCCGCATTGGCGCTTGTTAGTGCAATGCTGATGACGCAGAGTGCCGTTAATTGCTAAGAAGAGAAAAACAAGAGCAAATGTTGTAGTGGGGCGCAACCGAATGCGAAATACTCTGGCACCGCAACTTAAAATGTGGTAAATAGTTTGTTTACAAAGTGGGGCTAGGGTCGGCAGGTATGAGCGTGGCAAACAAATTTTTGATGCAGATCTTTAAATGAAAAGACCAAAAATCTGTCCACCGAAGTTTGTGTCTATAGCTCTGAAAATGTGAGAAATATGTGTGTTTTTCCACATTTTGCGCATCAAGGTTTATCGATATGTTCTCGATATCTTAGCTTCGCAGTGGGCGTAACGCTGCAATCTTGACAAAATGTCTGACGCACTTAGGGCCGGTTTCTCAATGTCCGGTTAGAGTAACTATCCCAAGTTTAGAAAGAAACCGGCTCTTATGGACCACAATATTTGCAAAGTAGTATGTAACTGATAAGTTGAGTATGGTATGAAGGACGGACGGACAACCAACATTACGGACATTGTTCAAATCCAATATTCATTTAAACTTCGGTATCAAAGTTTTAAAATTCAAATATGTATACTACACAGTATATTGATTAACGGTTAATGCAAAAATTCCAAAAAGTATCAGGACAAAGAAATGCAAATAAAATGGCAAGATTATACCACGTACACAGTTTATTTCAATAAGAGTAGATTTATTTCACGTAGGTTTTACGGCTTAAAAAACTTTACTGTGTACAGTAAGTATCTCTTTATATCTCGCGGTTGCCCGCGACTTCGTCTGCGCAGGATTAGTATTTGGAGCAGCTTATATAAGCGTAGCGTAGAAAAAAACTAACATTATGACATTAAAATTATCACATAAATAATTTATGGGTCGCATTTGAAAAATATATCCCCCTTAAGATATTGAGATGTTACAGTCGCTCTATAATAACGTAAAATTATTGTCAACATATAAAAAAGAGGTAATTAAGCACTGCAGAGCCTTAATCATATGCTTATAGGTAGCAACTGCAGTATGCTCTTATAAAATATATTTAACGATTTTTTTCCTTCAGCATGTACAGATGCAAATTTTTGGCTCCGGAAATACGTCCGCAAGCCACATAGAGCTGTCCGTGAGAAAAACATGGCGAGCCCAAATAGGAACTGCAGGCGTTTAAAATTGAATGGCAAGTTGTTGGGTATGATTGGGATGCGGGGTATAAGAACACTGTATTCCTTGACTTCTCCAGTTAAAATCCTGGCTTTCACAATGTGCCTTTCTAGTAGTATATGATTATATTATGGTTTTTTTAGTGCCGTGTTATCTTTGCAGTCTCTTGAGCAGGCTGGCCAGAAAGTTGTTCAAATTGATCAGAATATTTGCACAGTCTTAAGACTCTAGCCCTAAGAAATTGTAGCGAAAATTGTAAAGTAAGCAGTTCACATTCCATCAAGCAGCTCATCTACATAAGTCAATCAAGCATACAAAACCGGCAGTTTTATTTAATTTTTGGTGTTTACTCCATAAGAATCGATTTGCATATATGTAAGTAGCCCGGTATGAAAAAATATGAGGAGTGATATCAACAGAACAAATTTCGTTACGTTTTTGTTAAAACTAGTGAATGACGAATTTTGGATACCCTAATAAAGTATAAGTGCTATTGTGCTTATGTTGTTCAACAATGTATTTGCAAATAATTTCATATTTTCATTAGCATAAGTAGGCGCTTAGTTAACAATTGAGAAATTGCTTCAATTATGAAAAGTTAATTGAACTACGTATCCACAGTAGCACTTATATTTTATTAGTGTGTCCAACATTAGCTAGTTCATTAACTTATTATTAAAGAATCCCGTTAAAATTCTTTGCAGGAATGTGTCGGTATGCGTGTATTCCAACTAGAGATGGGCACGGGCCGTGCCGTGCCCGTGCCGTGCCGTGCTTTTTTTTAAAATTTCCGTGTTGGGCCGTGTTGGGCCCCTTACAAAAAATTCCCGTGTTTTACCGTGTCTAAGTCTAGAGGTACGGTAGACACGGCAGGCACGGTAGGCACGGAAAGCACGGTACAGGAAGAACCACTGTCAAGGTTTTGAATTTAAGTATGGCTGTATATATAAGTACACCTAGTCTTATCGCTTGTTTGTTAGCTTGAGCTGTAGGATTTATCGATATATCGCATAATTTATATACACCAATAACATCGATAGCCCGATTGATGCAACCCCGGCATTAGCAGTGCCATTGTAAGCAATAAGTGACGCCTTATTATAAAGATAAAATTAACAAAGAAAATTTGTAAAGGGCTTTATAAGCAAATGATCCAAAATTAAATTTGGTGAAAAAAAAAACGATGCCAAAAGCAGTTTGTGGTGCCAATTTAAGTTAATTTATTATGACATTAATTATGTTGCAATGTATGCAATACTATTTTGGCATACACCCACAAAACTGGCACGGGATCGCTAAGACACAAATGTGTTAAAAAAGCAAGCGAACCAACCGCCTAATAAAATCTTGCATTTTGAAAATGTTAAATTTCTTTTGGAAACTTAATATAAAACAATGAAAACTTTCATCGAAATCGGTTGAGAAACAACAGAGATATCGAAAAATGACATTTGGTCTCATATACACACAGGCAATGACTGTACGCGTTTAGTACATGGTTCAGGGTATTTCCTTACTTGTTACTTACTTACTTGTTGATTATGATATTATTTAAAATAAGAAAAGACAAACCAAAATGGAGACATATGTTAACGCTTAAGTAAAAATTGTATTACATAAAAATTGTATGTACGTTTATTAAATATCATTAATAAAATACTTAAAAATACAACATCAAATTGGATAAAAAAAATTTTCTGACTAAAAGCGCCCGAGTTAGTCCGTGCGTGCCCGTGCCGTGCCGTGTCTCTAAAAAAAATTCCGTGTTGGGCCGAGTTGGGCCTGATTTTTTACCAGCCGTGCTTGGGCCGTGCCGTGCCTCAAATAGGAGGCCCATGCCCATCTCTAATTCGAACAAATAGAAAACAAAACTGAGGTGAACGATAAATGTTAAATACTCTAATAACTTCTCAGTGCTATTGTGGATATGTTGCATGTTAAATACTCGCTTGTTCATTCTCTTATTATTAAAGAGTCCCGTTATGTTATTCCGAAAAAGAGTAAACTCGAGTGGTGCTTTGAAGCTTACACACACAATTTTTTATACCCTGAACCCATATAATAAGTAAAACGGGGTATAATGGTTTTGAGCAAAAGTATGTAACAGGCAGAAGGAAGAATCTCTAAAATATTTATTGCAACTGGGTTCCGGGTATCTTCTAATCGGGCTCTCCCGAATAGAGCCTTCTTACTTGTTTTTTTGTATTGTTATATTTTTGACAATTTAAACAATATCTTTATAAATTGTACACTATGTTAGGTGATGAAGACCCCCAAAGAAATACATAAAATTTTGGATGCCACTCCTATTCAAACTGCCCTAGCGAACTTGATTTAGCTCAGCTTTTTTGGTATTTTATGCTTATTTTTTAAAGAAAAATTAAAAATAAGTAAACTATTCATATAAAATCCAATCTTATCAGCGAAAACAAAAAAATAAAAGTGAAAAGCAGCTGATATTTGATCTTCTCGTATTGAATCAAGAATTTTTAAACTCGATTTCTGTATATCTGAGGTAGTACTTGATTAAAGTTCACTCTTAGATTGGCGGATCTAAGTTGTTTAAATTTATTTTACTATATAAGCCAATTCCGACAAAAATTTTTTGTAAGTAGCTAAACAATTTTAAGAATAATCAAGATTTTTATTCTTTACGTAAGAATGCTATCTAATTCTTAAATTCACTAGTTAGCTTAAGTATTAAACTAAGACTTCTTAAGATTGGATCACGAATTATATTCTTACATGAAGAACGTTTTACTTAAATAAAATATGAAATATTCAAGAACGTTTTAGACTTGTAATAAATTTCTTAAGTATGAATCGTACTTATAAATTTAAATAACGAATCTAGATAATTCTAGAATAAAATGCTTAAATTTAGAACGGCCTTTTTTCTTGCCTTTTATTTTATCTTTCTATTGATTTAGGAATAACATATAACATTTTAGCGTAATTATAATCTTCTGCAAAGCCTACATTGTTTCAATCAGGCCTGTTCTACTTTTCGATTCCGAGTAAACTGTAAAATCGAAACGATCCAAGCATTTTGCATTCCTTCATTTCGATTCCGTGTACAAATGGATATTTTTGAAAACGAGTAACAATAAGCACTTAAAATGAAAACGATTGTGCCTATAAAGCAACTAATGTGTTTTTAAACCCTGAAACTATTTTTTACTTTATTTATATACTATTGTCAATAATTTTGCATTATCATTCGTAGGGCCTGCATATTATTATACCCTGAACCCATAAAATGGGTAAATCAGATTAAATGGTTTTGTGCAAAAGTATGTAACAGACAGAAGGAAGCATCTCCGACCCCATAAAGGATATATATTCTTGATCAGCATCAATAGCCGAGTCGATATGGCCATGTCCGTCTGTCCGTCCGTTTGTCCGTCTGACTGTCTATCCGTCTGTATGAACGCGTAGATCTCAGAGACTGCAAGAGCTAGAGACATCAGGTCTGGAATATAAGTTCTCCTATATCATGAGCAGAACAAGTTTGTTTCAAATCTATAACTAGTCCGGTTTCCGATATACACATGGAAAAAAATATCGAGTTTGAAAATGTAAAAATGGCTAACGATAGAACTTCTGTCAAAATTTCGTCCAAATCGGTTAAGAAACACCGGAGATATCGTAAAATGAAGTCAGTTTTAAGTTTTGTTTCAATTGATTATTATTCGAAGCATACTTTTAGAGCGCATGGAGTATAATTTTTTGCAGCTGAGTTCAGGGTATCTTCTAGTCGGACTCTCCCGACTAGAGCCTTCTTACTTGTTTTAAGTTGTGCACATTTACTCAAATTCGATACTAGTTTTGAATTGATACTCACAGCTGATTGACACTTTGTATAAGACTGATTCCGATCGCTTTGGCGATCTGATTTACCGCACGTAAATTTTACGTGTACAATTAAAAACAAGTAGACACGTTGCAGTCGGACGCACCCGACTGCGGTATACTCGATACCAGTAGTAAAACAGATTAAAAGAGAGCTGATTGCAATGGTGTGTGGATACGGCAGTGGTGTACGCTGCCTCAAAGATTGTCTGGTGCAGATGGGGATGCCAAAAAGCTATCTTAATTCCAAATTTGGTGACTCTAGCTCAAAGTTAGAAGAATATGGTGGATGGTAGGCTGGTGGAGGTATGGGGGGGCGTGACATACAAATTTTAGCTGAAGATCTGTGTATGATGTCAATTGCTATCCTCATACCAAATTTGGTGATTCTAGCTCAAAGTTAGTAGAATATGGTAGAAGGAGGACTGGGGGCTGGTAAGGGGGGGCGTGACGTCCAAAGTTTTGCTGCAGATCTATTTATGATGTTAATTGTTATCCTCATACCAAATTAGGTGACTCTAGCTCAAAGCTAGTAGAATATGTTGGAAGGGGGGCTGTGGCCTGGTATGGGGGGGGGGGGCGCCATCCACATTTTTTGGGTTTCTTCATAGCCTATCTTGGGACCAAATTTGGCGGCTCTAGCTCAAAAAATTTGGATTTTGATTTCAAAATGCAGGGGGCTCGGAACGGGGAGACGTGCCTCCAAAACTTTGAGTTTTTTGGGGATCGTTAATAGCTATCTTCCTACCGAATTAGGTGACTCTTACTTTAACGCTTTGGAAAATACACGCATTCCCGTTTTAAGTGAGGCATTGGGGCGTTTTAAGGCAGCTTGGGCTGTATGGATTGGCGTGGCATCCAAAGTTTTTATGCATTTTTTTGGAGGCTATAATCACCTATATTGGCACAAAATTTGGTGGCTCTAACTCAAAAACTGTAAAAGAATTAAGCATTTCTGTTTTTAAGCTGCGGGGGGCTGGGGGCGTAATGGGTAGGTAGGGCTCCAAAACTTTGATGCAGTTTTTGGGGGGTCGTTACCAGTTATCTTCCTACCAAATTTTGTGACTCTAGCTCAAACACTATGGAAGATACACGCACTACCGTTTTTAGCGAAGCGTTGGGGTGCTTGAGGGCGGATAGGGCAGTATAGATGGGCGTGGCATCCAAAGTTTTTATGAATTTGGTTGGGGATCGTCAACACCTATCTTGGCACCAAATTTGATGGCTCTAGCTCAAAAACTGTAGAAGATATGGTCATTTTTAGTGTTAAACTGCGGGGGGCTGGGGGCGGAATGGGTGGGTGTGGCTCCAATGTTTTTGATGCAGTTTTTTGGGGATTGATAGTAGCTATTTTCTCTTCTAATTTGGTAGTTCTAGCTGTAAGATCTATCGATTTTGCGTTATCGAGTTTATCGATTTGCCAGCCCCCTAGTTATCGTAGAACTCCAATCTTAACACTTTAATTTACTATGCCATAGATAAAGACATTTGCAAAATTTGAAGTCTCTGGCTTGAAGGGTGTGGAAAAAAGTTGCGTTCATACAGACGGACAGACGGACAGACACCATGACGGACATTGCACAAACCCAATATACTCTTTACCTTCGGTATCGAGTATAAAAAAATGATAATGATAATGCAAAATTATTGCCAAAAGTATATAAATTAAGTAAAAAATGTTTCAGGGTTTAAAAACACACATTAGTTGCTTTATAGGCACAATCGTTTTCATATCGAGTGCTTATTGTCACTCGTTTTCAAAACGATCAATTTGTACTCGGAATCGAAAAGTAGAACAGGTCTGAAAAAAATAAGCTTTTCATAACCAAGTCCGTGTGCACTGAGCGAAGTCATTAAAAAATTTTAGCCCTTTTTAGATCACATGGGCGCAAAGGTTGACCGTAGAATACGTCTGTCCTTGTGCAACACAAATTTTGAGTGTAAACATAGTCATAATAATAAGTATTCCTTGGTTCAAAGCATAAAACTAAATTTTTTTTTATATATTATATATAATTTCTTATAAATATTTCTTTACATATATTTCTTTATGTATATTTAAATTTTTTTTAGTAACAAATCGTGACCGCTATGGAAATCAAAATCCTATCTCGATTTCTAAACGATATATCGATACAGCGATGATAATAGCGGAAGCGTGGTCCGAGTGTTTCAAAAGATTGCGGGAAACTAATAACAAAGTTTCAAACTTTCACTTTCACTTTCAGAAGATCGGGTGTTGGAGGTAATCACTAGTAAACTCTACACAATAACATTGGAGTTAATAAAAATTCGTTTTTATAACAGCGTTACTGATGCTCCATAAAAATTCCTTTTTTTTTTAAATGCGGGTGGCGTCAGACCCTCTTTAACTTATGTACTTATGTTTGTAAATGCTTAGCAAGTTAGTAGAACTCACAAATAACCATAACAGCCGCAATTGCCTAAATAACCATACGTGAAAGTAAAAACAAAAGAAGTAATTCCAATTGGCGCGGCCAAAAAAAGACAGCAATAATAAAAATTTTTAACAACATGCAAAGTTGTCTTCTAACACGGTCTTAACTTTTCATGTGCAATTCTCTTAGTTTTATGTACATATGTATTTTGTTTTGTGGTATTTTCTTTCACTTTCTCTGTGCATAATTTTTGTTGATCAAATGTTGGCCTGACCAAAAAAAAAGGCAACATTCCAACGCCAAAAAACCAGTTTCGATTGTATTAAATTAAACAGCAAATTATTTGTGAATTATTTTTTTTTTTTTTGTAGATACCCGCCATTTAATGTGTGGCTTGCTTAACAAAATATAATAAGCTCAAGTCTGACCATCGCTATCGCCGAAACGTTGAAAATTGCACTGCCCTCACCATTACCACTATTTGATGATTATTATAAAAATAAGTAAAACTTAAAATTGGATTTTTGTCAAAGCGAAGCTATTTTTAAATTGTTATAAATCTTTTCTTGCATTATTCGCATTAAACATGTTCATTACCGTTGTCAACAGTTTGCTTGCTTTGGTAAAACTGTTCACAGATATCGTGCGAAAGCACGACAACAATACTATACTTAACTTTCTATTCATCTGCACATTTCACAAAATGTTTGAACAACCAGACTTATTATGGCCCATTGCGTGATTTTGATTGTGGGAAATAAATGAAAGCGAAATTCTATTATTTAATTCTTTTCACATTCATTACATGAAATTAACGACCGTGCTTTTGTTGCTCATTAACTCTCACAGGCTTAATTCAAAGAGCTTGGGCCACTCTCACTTGAACTATGGCTTTGCTGTCTGTTGTCTAATTCTTCAGTCTTCCATCGTCAATGCCAGCTAAAAACTTTCTGTTTTTACGCAGCCCTCCAACAATTTTGCTTTATAACTTTTTAAACCTACATATGTAGTAATTAATTTCTACTTTAACTAGCTAAACTACATTTTAATGCATATACATAAGTATTAGTATTCGAGCCTATTGAAAACCACTTTGGTTGTTCGAACGTCTCGTCACCCATTTGGATTTTAAATGAAAACAAATTGGTTGCCTGTAAATCAATTTAAGTGAAAAGTTGTCGTCGTGCCAATGAATGAATAGAAATGCACTCGAAATGAAAACGATTGTGCCTGTAAAGCAACTAACTGTGTGTTTTTACACCCTGAAACTATTTTTTACTTAATTTATATACTATTGGCAATAGTTTTGCATTATCATTCGTAGGGCCTGCGTATTATTTTTCATTCGATTTTTTAGTTGTACACCTAAAATTTACGTGCGGTGGCAAAGCCAAAGCAATCGGAATCAGTCTTATACAAAATGTCAATCAGCTGTTTGTCTCAATACAAAATTGGTATCGATATTGAGTATAAGAAGATTATAAGTCGATCGAAATCTGGGAGTGCAACCATCGAAATGAGAATCCATTTCGATTCCGTTTCGACTCAAAAAGTAGAACAGGCCTGTTTGTAATCTTCTCCCTAAATTTGGGAGTTCTAGCTGAAAGGGCGTGCGAAATAGGTAGATTCATCGATTATGAGTTATCGAATTTATGGATTTGCCAGCCCCCCAGTTATCGTCGAACCCCAATCTTAACACTTAAATTTACTATGCCATAGATAAAGACATTTGCAAAGTTTCAAGTCTCTAGCTTGAAGGGTGTGGAAAAAAGTTTCGTTCATACAGACGGACGGACGCACACCGTGACGGACATTGCACAAGCCCAATACATATAGTATTTACATTCGGTATCAAGTGTAAGAAATATTATAGTATTTTTTTTCTAAAACAAAAGCAAAAAAAAAAAATTTAGCAGCTTTTATTTGATAAGCAAATAGTGCTGTCATCAATTTAGTGACACACATCGATTGTCATTGAAGGCACCCACAGCAACTTTTGTTGCATTTTGGGCAAATGCGCCGTCATTAAGCGATGACAAAAAAGCGCTAGCATGACAGCAAAAGGAACAGAAAGGTAAAATAGCAGCGATAACGCTTTAAGGGCCGGTTTCTCAATGTCCAGTTAAAGTCCCAGTTAGTTAAACTCGTTTGGTTCTCTCAATGCAAAGTAAACCTTATTCGTTCAGATACTTATGTCAAAACAGCTGTTTGGTATGGTATTTTTTTTTTGTTTGTGACTGCCAAATTCGTAACAAATAGTTAAAAAATTAATTTTTTTGAGCCCCGGGTGAAAAATATAATCGGCAACGTGGTAAAAACGTTTTGGTTGCTGAAGAGCATGTATTTGATATTTTTTTTTGGAGTCAAATCAAAATATTTTCACTATATTCACTAGTTGTTGTAAAGCAGCAAAGCGTAAAATTTCAAACTCAAAAGTGTATAAAAAACAACAAAATACATGAGAAAAAGTTTACGACGTTTTTTATACCCCTAGGTATGTCTAACGAATCAAGGTTTTGCATTTAAATAACAGCTTGTCAAAACAGCTGTTTTACAATGACAATTACAACTGTCAAGAAAAAAGGATCGTGTGTGCCAAAATTACGCTTTGTAAGTTTACAAGGACTAGTGAACACTCCAAATGCAAGTGTCGGCTTGAGTCAGCTGTTTGCCTAACGATGGTTTTAGCGATATTTATATCGGCCTTTAAACGGAGCATAAATGTTAGCTGGCACTCAGGCCTCAGTTAAATTTATCACTCGCTAAGCCCTTAACGGACGTTGAAAAACTCAATTTTGACTAAACTTGGAATAGTAACGCTAACCGGATATTGAGAAACCGGCCCTAAATGTTATAGTACATGTATGTACAGACGACATTCATATGGTATTTTTGTTGGTGACTTAACGTGAAACGACAACAAACAAATATGTAGCTAGGTAGTAGGGTTAGAAAGAATATAAAAAGAACTACAAGAAAAGAAACAGCTAACTGTCAAGAGCACATGTAGACTTACATATGGATTTATAAGCAACCACACAAACACACTTAAATGTGAATACATATAGGGTGCCGTTATAACGAGGTTAACGACCCGCATTCGTCTCTCTTTCGCGCCCGTCTTGATCTTCTCTATCGCTCAGATGTCGCGGTCTTGGATCTTTGCGTATAACCCAGCTAGTTTTAAAAAAAAATCACAAGCATTTAATATAAGAAATAATTAACTCCAATACAAAGCAAGAATTGGTTCAAACAATGTGGAGCTCACAGCTATGGTTCAAGTGAAATTTGTGTTTAAGAGCACGGCACAGTTCAATGTGGCGACGACAGATTAATGACAGCAAACAAATAGCAAGCAGCTCAAAACTGGTTTATGTATACGCATTGGTCGCTATTGGCACGCACAGCGTTCCACATTCTCATTCACATTCAAAAGAGAATTAGTCAATGGTAATATGTGCACATACATAAATACATATATACACACATACATATATTGGTTGAAACAAATTAATATGCTTGCGTGACACAATTTTCAAGGACTTTTTTGCTTCTGGTTTACATTTTTTTATGCAGGATCAAGGAATCACGAACACTGTATGTACATACCTAAATACAAGAGGTGTGCGCGGGACTGTTTTCTGAGGCCCGGGCACGCACGAACCCGAATTCTTCATTAAAAGGCCCGGCCCGATAAAAGTATACAGGCATGTTCCACTTTTCGATTCCGAGTAAAATCAAATCGATTCCGAGCGTTTTGCATTCCTTCATTTGGATTCCGAGTACAAACGGATCATTTTGAAAACGAGCGACAATGATTGCGCTGGCAAAGCCAAAGCAATCGGAATCAGTCTTATAAAAAATGTCAATCAGCTTTTTGTCTCAATACAAAATTGGTACCGATATTGAGTATAAGAAGAATATAAGTCGATCGAAATCTGGAAACGAAACCATCGAAATGAGAATCCATTTCGATTCCGTTTTGACTCGAAAAGTAGAACAGGCCTAATATACATATTTATGCATGTACATTTAAAAAAAAAAAATTTATTTTGCAAAAAATTGTTTGTGTCAGCTCCGACGCACGACTCGAGTTTACTCTTTTTCGGAACAACATAAAGGGATTATTTGATAATAGGAGAATGGAATAGCAAATGTTGAACACACTAACAAAATATAAGTACTACTGTGGATATGTAGTTAAATCAACTATTCATAATTGAAGCAATTTCTCAATTGTTAACTTAGAGCAAACTTATACTAATGAAAATATACAATTATTACAAATATATTGTTGAACAACATACCCACAATAGGAAATATATTTTATTAGGGTATCCAAAATTCGTCATGCGCTAGTTTTCACAAAAACGTAACGAAATTTGTTCTGTTGATTTCACTCCCCATATTTTTTCATACCGGGCTACTTATAGGCAAATCGATTCTTAAGGAGTAAACTCCAAGAATTACCGTCAGTGCTTTCGGCTTGACCTACGGGCTGTGTCTCTAACACGGCCGCCTAGAAATAACGTAGAATACGTTCCAATTAAAATTTATCAAACAAAAAAGACGTTATGACAAAACAATGAAATTAATACGAGTAAAATATATTTTTATATTCAATATCGCGATTTTAATTGAAATTCAATCTTCAAGTTTCCATAAGTTCCAAGAAATGTTTGTTTTATAAATTTTATGACAAATATAAATAATATAGATGTATTTTGTACTCAAAATATTTGCGCTTTTTGGGATGCATTTCATTATATTTTTATTATTTTTTGTATATTGGCAGCGACTGCTTTGCACTGGTTTATTTTTTGTGAATACACACACACATAGTTGACGAATCACATACAAACATAAATAGTTTAAAACAGTCAAAAACCAACAACTACAAGTGCTGGCTTGTCGTAGCTGAGACGCACAAAATACGCGAATTAAAAATACCTCTTGTACACATATACAGCAATAGGTAATAAAACTAAAATATATAATTTAATATATTGATAATATATTTAAATTATTTATAGAAGTATCTCATGTTTTACTATTAAATTGCACAAAGGCAAAAGTTGAGACGACAAGAGAAATGAAGTGCGGTTGCTTTAATGAACACACTAAAATTCTTACTGTTATGTGTTGCAGCTGCACTATGGGGCATTTTGCCAAAATACTGTCATTTATTCATTTTTCACATATCCTTTAATAAACCAATTGTTAATGCAAATCTCTTGTAAAAATTATATGTTAAATTTATAAAAAGATTTTAGCCTGATATGTTGAAAACAAGCAAATTTTACAGAAATGATTTCCCTTTGGTTCTTAAAAAATTTAACGCAAAAACCAAATCTAAATTTCTTGCATGGTTTCCGAGCTATTAATTGATGCCCGATTTTACTTATGGATTCAAAAACTTAATATGTAGCAGTACTATACTATATAATCTGATCGAAACCTTCCATCTTCAATAAACTCCTATGTAAATGAGATTTCATTTGGGTATGTATAAAGTATAAAAAAATCAAAATGCACCCGGCAAAAATGGTCGCAAAAATTTTTACTCAAATTGCACCCATAACCTTCCGAATAACGTATTCTACGTTAAAAACTATGCGCATATCGATAGAGCTATCGATCAACATTTATTATGCAACAAATGTCGTTTCCAGCCCGGGCCCGCACGAAGCCGGCACGAAACTGACTGTAGAGGCCCGGGCCCGGAACGGGCCTGTGCAAGCCCGCGGGCCACAAAAAAAAGCCCGGCCCGCGCCCACCTCTAAAACGTACAAACTACAAACAATACTTCTACCATCTGCTGCACAAGCTGTAATGAATGTTGTACATTTGTGGAGCGATTAACACGACAACACAGAAAATTACCTGCTGCTGTAGACCTAACTTGATGTTCCCAGTCTCTCTCTTTATGATTTTAACCGTTGCTCATTTTATAGTTTTTGTACTATTTCTGCAGCTGCTTAGAAAACAACAAGTTTCTTCGCTTTGTCATGATAACCCCAAGCGACGAAACTTTTTATGCAATTTCTTTTTTTTTTGCTTCGTCGGCATGCAAAGCACATTTTCTCAGACTTAAGCACAACGCATTTATTATTAAGTATATAGCAACAGTGTGACAGAGAAAGGCGGAGGTAAGTGTGGCTGTGGCTTGCCGTTACTGCTTCTCGTTGGCCCTCCCACACGATGACAACAGCTTTCATTTTGGGCTACTTCGCCTGCTGAGTGCGTATTTTGGCCATTGTCCGGCTGATGTTTGATATTTGGGGTCGCGCGTGGAATAGTGGTCGCTGACACTTTTACTCCTTACGCTCACTTTTTGCTTGTTGGGTAGAACAAAAACATTTTTTTATGGTTATGCTCGAGGCACGCAAGACTTATCAATTATCAGCTACTGTAAGTACTTGGCGCTACGTTAAATAAGCTAATTGACACAAGCCTAAAACCGTTTTGTGAGGTGCCATCAACTTACATACCTATGTATGTGTGAACATATGTATATATGTACATATGTATTTATGTAGTATGTACTTTGTGTATAGTATCTATCTGCGTATTTAAGCAAACAAATAAATTATATCAAAATAAGAAAGACATTTGCCATTTTTTGACCTAGAAACTCAACATTTCTTTGTTTTACAGTTTTTCATTCCGTTAACACTAATTCAAATTGTTTTTAAGGTTGGGCTCCTCTTCGTCACAGTCAAGAAGAAGAATAAGAACAGACACAAAGCAACTGGGTCCACGAATCTGTGCACGCATGAATGAGATTTCCGCGCTTATATGCTAGCTTTTGTCTGTCTGTAAAGAGACCGGCTCCAACAAAAAGAAAATGTAGTTAGCTCGACTAGGAGTTACCCCGACCTCTAGACTTTACACGTACAGTCATTTCACAGTGTTAGTGAGTGTGTGCACGCGTATATGCAAACTGCCTACACTTGCTACTTTGCACATGAGTTAACTTTAATTTTCAAATGTTTTCAGTGTTTCCTGATCCGTTTGAATATAAATTTTACTAATAATCAATCAAACCAATTCTAAAATTTAAAAATCGAGCTATTATTGCTATCGATATTACATCGAAAAAAGCAAGAGCTATCGAAAATAAGGAGTCCTTATGTTCTGTATTTCAAGTCTCTAGTTTTGGACGGGCGGACATGGCTTATTTATTTATTCGTCAATTTGTTTTGATCAAAACATATTATTTACACCTTTTTTACCCATTTAATATATAAGAACAATAAAGATAAAGAAACAATCACATAGGGACATCGTATTCACAAGTATGAATATGTTTAGCCTACTTTTTAAAAAACTTTGTACAAATTTTGCTTCGATGGAATGTACCTGTAAGTCTTTATATCATTCTGGGAATTTGTTTTGAAAAAACATTTTTACGGCTACTAAACACATTAAAAATCTTTGGCCCATAGTTACCACATACATTGCTAATCTTAGGTTATATATCGATGAGCGTAACAAGACGAAGCAATCAAACAATACTCAGTTCAGTAAAGTTCTCAGCTTATTTCACTTAATTTTCTGCACTTCGTATTAGAGAAATACTTGCAAAGAACTCCATAAATTTAACGGAAAAACTGACTTAGATTTCTCGGCAATCAATAATATGAGAACCTCATCAGTGAAGAAGATGTCAATTTCAAGTTTAAGCAATTTCAATCGATCAAACATTTACAGATGATCAATATTATGTCGTTGTTTATTGTTAATTTTGAAAATTCGATAGCTCGTAAAGAGCTTTTAAATATTTTGAACAACAATTGAACAGTCTATGGCGTAGGAAAATTTGTATTTAAGCTTGTCAATTTTCTGAGATCATAATATTGAAACTGTCCGTCTGTAGGAATGCAACTTTTTTCACAACCTTCAAGCTAGAGAATTGAAACTTTGCAATTGGTTTATCTACGGCATAGTAAATTAAAGTAACAAGATTGAGGTTCTACGATAACTAGTAGGCTGGAAAATCGATACATTCGATAAATGTTTGACCCCCAAAAAACTGCATCAAAGTTTGGGAGCCTCACCCACCCATTCCCCTCAGTCGCCTCGCGGTTAAAAACAGGTATGCCTATATCTTCCACAGTTTTAGAGCTAGAGCCACCAAATTTAGTGCCAATATAGGTGTTGCCGACCTCCAAAAAAATGCATGAAAACTTTCGATACCACGCACATCCGTACTGCCCTAGCCGCCTCCAACCGCCCCAACTAGCAAGAGGCACCAAATTTGGTAGGCAGATAACTGGGAATGACCCACAAAAAAAAAAAAATAATGAGTGTTAGAACTCACGAGCGATGTGTTAACAGCCGTTTGTACCTGTTTGATTGCTATATATAAGCATAAACAAAGAAACATACCAACAAATAAATACAGGAGAAGTATTTGCAGAAGCCTGTTCATTTTTGCAATAAATAAGATTCTTGGATATGAACGATAGCTTGCCTGCCATGCGTATTATATGACCTTTTGATACCTGTCCTACCCCACAAAACACTTGGACTAGCAACTGATATGCACCTAGCCAACCAAGTATCTTGAGCTAAAAACTAGGCTTCTGCAAGCACTTGTCCACAAAACTATTTTTCTTCCCACATTATTGCGCTTGAGTAAAATAAAACAATAAAACAACAAGATTTTGTCTTCCAAGGCAGTCAAATATCAGTAGTGCTATTGCTGATCATGCATACTCTTCCCAATTTTTAACCTATTACACTTTTTAACAATCATTGGCATACAGTTATGTAAAGATGCACACAAATTACGAAAGTGTATTCAGTAGTGCATTGGTACATATGCAAAAATAAGCGCGCGTTTGCCGCCGACACAGAAAAAAAAAAATATATAAAAAAAAAATAACAAAAACCGCGATAAGCAGGCACAGCAAGAAATATATGTTTCAAACGCACTTTCATACAATATGTACCAACAACTTTTTACTGTTCTTGCTGTCCGCTGAACCGCCGCCTCTCCTTTAATCAACGGGTCGCTGAACGCAAAGGGAAACTCAACAAAACAACAACGTGCTGGCTTGTCGTAGCTGAGACGCACAAGCTGCACACAGAAAAAATACCCCTTGAACCAATATTCAATAATTGTCAATAAAAACTCTAATATTTCAGATTAATATATATATTGTTTATGCTAGAATATAAACAATAAAAAACAATGCTAGAATATAAACAAACATGTAGAATTGAAATTATATTAAAGAATCTCAAGTTTTGCTATTCAATTGCACAAAGTTCATATTAAGTTTATACTACCCTTCCAACTTGGACACATCGTTAGCAAAACTTTGTATTTTACAGTTATTCTCTGCCGCTACACCAATACAATCATACTCAGATGAATATGTATATGAAATTTTGCAGTCGGTCCACGACTGCACGCTAAATTTGTTCGTCGGTCGAGTTCAGCGCAGCACGGCACGCAGAATTTGCCCTATTGGCAGAGCTGCACGCTGCATTGTTTGCATGTATTATCAAATGGAAGAAACGTGTACCCGTGCCTATAGATGTTAACACATCAAAAATCAGCAAAGTTTTAAAGCTCCGTCCCCACGTTGCACAGCTCATGGCATTTTGAAACCAGAAACGCTTTGATCTTCCACAGCTTTTGAACTAGAGCCACCAAATTTGTACCAAGATTGGTGATGAAGATACCCAAAAAATTTGGATGCCACTAGAGATACCTTTGCTTACCATTAAAACTAAAGTAAATCTTATATTTATTTATTCAATTAAATCCAGTATGTAATACTAAATTTAATTCTAGTTTTAAGAGTGCTGGCTGCTGAGGCCTTCGATTCAAATGAATAAACTGTGTTCAAAGCAAGAATTTCATTTTATATTATATATTTTTGGAAAAACAGATGTTGTGGTCTGTGACAATTTATACTTTTCTGAAAAAAAATTAGGATAAGTGAAAGTATAAATACTTAAATAGTTATAATATATACGTTTCACTCCGTATCCTAGATATACATGATATATGTTTAAATATGGTCGCTTTATTTATAACATAAAGTGGGCACATTCTCAAATCTATAATTTTCCATTTTTGGTTTGAGGAGTCAATATTTAAATCCAAGTTTTATGGGGAATGTCACCCTACATTACACTGTGGCTGCACACAGCTATCGTTTGGCCTATCCTACTGTACGGAGTGTCAGTATGGTGGCCAACTCTGTCAAAGAAGACATCAGTCCACATGCTTGGCAAAGTAAAGCGTGCCGCTGGACTGACCACTGCAGGAGCCCTCAGAACGATCCCAACTGAGGCTCTTGATAATATACTAAATCTTCTACCAATAGACCTAATGGGGAAATCATTTGCAATTCTCTCTGTCTTACGCATGAGGGAAACAAAGAAGTGGTCCTAACGGACTCACGGACTCCAATGTTCTTGTGGGAAACTCACTTATCCCATCAAACTCGCAAACACGGACTATTACCGTCCTCTGAAATTCCTCAAAGCCCCTTTCCATACACTCATCTCCTCAAGGGGCGATTTGTGCTCAGGCACGCCAGGGCCGACAAACACAGTAAAAATTTACACTGATGGCTCAAAGCTAGACGACCGGGTATGGGAGGCGTATTTTGCGAAGAGCTATCCATCAATAAATCTTTAAGAATTCCTGATCAGGCAGCTATCAAATCTCTAAAGGCGATATTATATAACTCGATATTTTTCACAGGCTGCCGCAGATCTCTGAAGGAGATGCCAGAGCAGTTCGAGATATACCTCACTTGGTATAAAGGCATCGAGGGCAACTGCAAGACAGACGAGCTGGAAAGCCGCTCACTACCGTTCTAACCTAACCTAACCTAACGCATGCCACCATTGGTTTTTTAACGAATCGTTTGATGTTCAATATTAAAATAATATTTATTTTTAGATCAAATAGTTTCGTGTTATTTTAAGCACGAAAATCTATAATCTTAATCTATATTTCAATTTTTGTTTTACGTTTTACTTTTTTCTGTGTGAATCTAGCTTCTTAAATACATTTGCAAAAAACTTTTATATCCTTTTTTCCATTTCTTGGGTTAAGGGCATGAAAGTACAATCGATTTTAGAACTCCTTTAAGTTATAAATTACGGCTTGTAAAATATTTTAAAATGATGTGAATAAAATTTCAACTTGGTCTGATCGCATCGTTTTTCAACAGAATATTGTATTGACAAATATTCTTCAGTTTTTTTTGTTAAACATTTTAAATGAAATCGCATAAGTTTAGCCAAAACGTGGCTAGTAAAAGCTATTTGAGCAAATAAATTTCATCAAAAATTCGTTAAGGCTACGACTGTGTATAAGAGCACAGCAGGCAAAAAGAAAGTCAAAAGGTGCTAATTCCAACAAGTGGTTGGCTGACAAGCAAAAATAGGTCGTCATCGGCGTTGGCTATGACAAGCATGCAGCAAACCAGAATTCCTGAAGAATCAGGCAACACAGCGACGCCTAGCAGGCAAACCCAAAACCGCTAAATGTTTAATGGACCACCAAGGTGTTTTTGTGACTTTTCTGTTGGTGGGTTGGGCCAGCTACATGCACATATGTATGTAAATACTTCATTTTATTTTATAAGCAAATGCACAAATGTATTAACAAACACACATTCATAAACACAGAGTTTTATGGCATACTGGTTTGCAGCGTTAAAAGGAGTAAGAGACAACGACGACAGCATCAACTGAGAAGAATGCCAAGTTCAATGTAAGGTCAAAAATAAAACGAGAGAGCGCAGCCCGAGAGCAAAATGTTAAAATGTTAAGTTAAACTTCCTTAGCTGGTTCTGTTGGTCTTTATATGCTGCTCTAAATAATACTCCGAATAGGTAACAGAGTTAAAACTGTTGATAAATTGATTACTCAGTCAAAGATCACATACAAGTTGAAACCATGAAAGCCAAAAGATCTGCACTAGTTGGTGAAGACGCACAAAATATGTCAGAAAACAAGGTAACTTCAAATCGAGCCCAGAGATTTTTTTTATTTTTTTTATTGTTGCTTATTAGGGGCACTTACTTTGACAGAACTTCTTCTTAAGCGCCGGTATTCCATTTCAAACTGTGAGTTTGCTAAGTTGCTTATTAGTTTGCTGTACTTGGGAGAACAGCTATGAATTTTTTTTTATTTCAACGTTTTTTGTGTATATAAATTTGATTTGCTTTCTTCACAGCACTTGATTGAAACACGTTACGGACACACAAATCGGGCCAGCACAAAAGAATTTCAATTTCAAGCTAAGCGTCTTGGTATTTTTGGGGAGTAAAACAATCGCGGGCCAAATAACAATGCTGCTGGCAAAACAACTAAAATCAAACCGAACAGCACGAGCGCTCACCTTGGACTGACATGCACAGGCAACGTTAAACATTCCTAAAGCACTTGGTCGCTCTGTTGTTTGTAGCGACGGTGGCGGATTGGTCGTAACCTGTTGTCGCCGTGTTTGACTCTCGAATTGGTTTTAGTCTTGGTCTTGGTATTGGTATTGGCACTAAAAAATAGCAGGAAAACCGACAGACGAACTCCAAAGCACGCACTGGAATGGAGAAAGACTAGCATAAGGCACGTTTCTGGCTTAAAGCTGCGCATAACATCGCATATGCACCGTGAAATATTGAATAGTTGTGGAAGAACTGCCAGTTATTAGGCCGTTGTCACTCGACATCTTTAAAATTGAAAGTAAATTAAGAGCGAAAATTAGTCAAGTGAGTGTGTTACCGTCAGACAAACTTGACAGTTATACACAGTTTTATACCCCACACGTCACCAGTATATAGCCTCATGAATCAGATGAATATTTAACATTTTAAACACATACATTTTTTCTTCAATATCTCCGGTGTATCTCAACCGATTTCTATAGAATGTTCACATATGTAAACTATTTTGACAACAGTTTAAAAATTTTCAAATTCAAAAACAAGCATTTGCTTATCTTAAATCGTAAGAGTTATCAATAATAGAAACACAGGGAGGTAAAATGAAAGGTAAAATCAAATTACTTTGATATCAGGCCTGTTCTACTTTTCGATTCCAAGTTTACGTGCGGTGGCAAAGCCAAAGCGATCGGAATCAGTCTAATACAAAAAGTCAACCAGCTGTTTGTCTCGATAAGTCGCTCGAAATCTGGGAATGCAAGCATCGAAATGAGAATCTATTTCGATTCGACTCGGAATTTAAAACAGGCCTGTCTATTGGGTTTGTGCGATGTCCATCATGGTGTCCGTCCGTTTGTACGAACGCAACTTTTTTCCACAGCTTGAAGCTAGAGACTTGAAACTTTCCAAATATCTTTATCTATGGCCGGGAAAAATAAAGACCATTCAAACTTAAGGCCGGTTTCTCAATGTTCAATGCCAGTTAGTTAATCTCGCATTAAATTATTGCTCTTGTTAAATCAGTTTGGTTTTCTCAATGCAAAGTTAACCTTATTCATTCAGATACCATCGCATTAATGGTGCTGCCAACCTAACGAGCAAATCAGCTGTTTTGAATGCTATTTTTGTTTGTTTTGTGACTGCTAAATTCGTAAAATATGCTTGAAACATTGATTTTATTGAGCCCGGCTGAAAAATATAAACGACCACGTGGGAAAAACCTTCGGTTGCTGAAGCGCATGCAGTTGTTCATCTTGTGGAGTCAAATCAAAATATTTTGAATAATAATACAATAAGTACAATGAACGTGTCTGCTTGAAGCAGCTGTTTGCCTAACGATGGTTTAAGCGATGTTTATATCGGCTTACGTGAGCCGGCACTTAGCCCACAGTTAGTTTTATCGCTCGCTAAGCCCTAAACGAACATTGAGAAACTCAATTTTGAATAAGCTTGGGATAGTTACGCTAACCGGGCATTGAGAAATCGGCCCTTAGTGAGTAAATTGCTACTAGAATCTTCTAAAAAACTTGAGCTAGAGCCAAAAAATTAGGTGCCAAGATAGGTGGTGACGACCCTCAAATAACTGCATCAAAACTTTGGATGCCACGCTCATCCATAGTGACCTAGCCGCCTCCAACCGCCCCAACGCTTCGTTAAAAACGGAAATGCGTGTATCTTTCAAAATGTTTGAGCTAGAGTCACCAAATTTGGTAGGAAGGTAGCAAATGACATCCCACAAAATTTTCATCAAAAATTTGGATGCTAGGCCCTCCCATACCGCCCTCAGCCCCCGATGCGGATCAAGAATCCCCTTCCCATCAGCAAAATTTTATGGAGTCTAAAATGCTTCCTTTTATGCGATACCCATCTGCTCACTGGCACCCCTTCCTACTTCTTTGTATTTGAAGCAACTCTTCAGACTTACCAAACACAGTTTTACTTCTCTTCTTCTTCCTTCCAGTAAAAATGGATATAGCTTATTAAAAGTAACCAACAGTCAACACGTTTTGTTGACCGGCGTCAAAGTAAAAATAGATTTTAAAAATCATGTAAATTTATTATTGTTCTCGTTGATGATCCTATTAGTGTTCGGTTTACTCTAATTTTTATTTTAGATACATATACATAGTATAATTTGTTATAGTTAACTTACTTATGATACAAATGTGGCATAAGTGTTTTCACTAGCATGAATTAAAACTGAAAGCATTGCAAAATGGCTGTGCTATAGCCTTCATTTAATTAAATTACAATTATTAATATTGCGTAATAATATTTTGTATAAAAATGCATGCGTTTAAGCTTTAGCCGCTTTTCAATTTGGGAAAGTTCGTTGCCATTATATGTATAAGTTTTTATTTGTGATGGTTATATTCAAAAAATTAAATAAAAACAAGTAAGAAGGCTCTATTCGGGATAGCCCGACCAGAAGATACCCTGAACCCAGTTGCAGGCCTTGCGTCCTAAAAGTATGCTTCAAATAATGACCACTTTAAACAAACCTCATAACTGACTTAACTTTACGATATCTCTGGTGTTTCTTAACCGATTTGGACGAAATTTTGAGAAAAGTTCTATCGTTAACCATTTCACCAACCCTTATTTTTACATTTTCCAAATTCGATATTATTTTGTTATCGATTCCATGTGTATATCAAAAACCAGAGTAGTTATCGATAATTTGAAGCAAACTTGTTCTGCTCATGGTATAGGAGAACTTATATTCAAAATCTGAAGTCTCTACGAGATCTCTGAGATCTACGCGTTCATACAGACGGATAGACAGTCAGACGGACAGACGGACGGACAGACGGACATGGCCAAATCGACTCGGCTAATGATACTGATCAAGAATATATATACTTTATGGGGTCGGAGATGCTTACTTCTGCCTGTTACATACTTTTGCACAAAACCATTATACCCTGATTTACCCATTTTATGGGTTCAGGGTATAAACAATAAAAACCGTAGCAGTCGAACGCAACCGACTGCACCATGCTCGATACCAGTAATAAAACCGATAAAAAGAGACCTGATTGCAAAGGAATTTGGATTTGGCAGGGCTGTAGCGCAAAGTTAGTAAAGGGTGGTGGAGAGGTGCTTGGGTGGTATGGGTGGGGGTAACATCAAAACTTATGCTGCAGATCTTTGTGGGATGTCAATTACTATCCTCCTACCAAATTTGGTGACTCTAGCTCAAAGTTAATAAAAGGTGGAGCAAGGAGGGCTGGGGACGGTATGGGCGGGGTTGGCATCCAAATCTTTTGGTATTCTTCATCACCTACCTTTGCTATAAATTTGGTGGATTACAAAAAATATCGCATTTGGAAAATTTAAAAATGGGGGTTGACATAATGGGTAACGAGAAAACTTTTTTGAAAATTTTGTCCAAATCGGTTAAGAAACACCGGAGACATCGAATTGAATCGATTGAAGTTAAGTCAGTTTATAGTTTTGCTTACATTGATCATTTTTTTTAATAGCTAAGCATACTTTTAGGGAGCAAGGAAAACCAAAGTCTTTTATAAATTTATTATATTTATTGCAGCTGGGTTCTGGGTATCTTCTAGTCGGACAAGAGCCTTTTTACTTGTTTTAAATTGTTTGATGATTTCAGAAGGCCTATTTCCATCAAACCCTACACTGATAGAAAAAATCTAGTATTCCGCACTTATAACTTCTCATTTCGCACTCGATTTCTCACTAAGTACGGAATTACAGAATTCGAGAATGTCAAACTTGATTCAAGTTCTTAAGTTTGTTTGTTCTAAATGTAAGTTCTCTTTAAACTTGAATTAAGTTCTTCCAGTCTTAATTCAAGTTCATAATGTTCTTAAAAGAGGTATTTATATTCTTGCTCCAAGAATTTCTGTACTTGATTCAAGTGTGACAATACTTGATCCAAGTATGACAATACTTGATCCAAGTATGACAATACTTGATCAAAGTATAACAATACTTGATTTTAATAATTCCTGAAATTTTGAGATGAATGCTTAAAATTTAGGAAATTAGATACAACCATTACAAATTTTTCTGTTAGTGCTTACCGTGACAAGATTTGAACCTAAGAGATCTCTTTTTTTTGCGTCGAGTGCCTTGGCTGTTGAGCCAATTCCCAAACACATTTTACCTGCAGTTAATGTTCATGTTACTGAACTTGATTAAGATCAGCTTTTTTAAAATTTTTTAGCTAATTAAAGACTTTTAAAAAAAGTTATAACATAAGGTAACTTTTCTCAAATAAACAATTTTTAACAGCAAAAAAAAATGTTTTATAAATTACCGTTGAGATTTGAACCCGGAACTCGTACTTGAATCAAGAATTTCTCTCGATTTCAGTACCCTTTAATAATACTTGATTCAAGTTCTCTATTTCTTCTTTTAAGAACTTTTGAATTAAGTATTTTTACACTCATTTAAAGTATTCCATTCTTAATTTAAGTATTTGTATATTCATTTCAAGTCTTCCATTCTTAAATCAAGAACAAATATACTAGAATCGCAAACACTTAATTCATTCTTATTTAATTTTAGCACGGCATTTTTCTATCAGTGTAGCCTCTAGCTTCTGCGTATCTCTTGCTCAAAAGCTGTGGATCTTTTAAAAATGGTGTGGAAGCTTGCAAGGGCTTAGCCTTTGGGATATGTTATCAGCTGTCATCCACTATGTATAATTAGGCGGCTGGGGATGGTCTGGTTGGGCGTGGCATCAAAATAGGGCCACTACAAAGAGAAACTTTAAACTTATTTCATATTTTATAGGATTGTGAATGTTAAGCGTCAGTCGAGCCTTAATGAAAGAAAACCGAACGAGCTCGAGAAAGATATTCTGCAGCACGTTGCATCGAACCATAGAAAATAATTATTTCTATGAAATTTGGTATTTAAAGCTAAATTTATATCTTATATAAGCTTTATTAAGCTCTTTGTAATGGGTTTTTTTTCGCATGGAGATCGGATAGGTCAGACATGATAAAAGTTACTTAGCAGACCATTGTGCACATGGCTTATCTTGGCCACACGAAACTGAACAACTTCTAACGCCAATACTGCGATACTTTTAACATAGCACATAAAATTTAGCCTGTAATTTTTTAAAGAGTATGCCATGGAGATTAATGATTTTAGAATTATTTAGTCTAAAAATGTTTTAAATTCACGTTTAGCAAAAAAAAATTTTGCAGTTTTTGAATACGTCTGTCTGGTGGATGTTCGTTTTACGCGCGCCCAATCCATGTTGCTTTAGCGTTATCGACAACAACACAATACAACCGTGCGTACACAAACGACTGTTGGCCAACACTTTTGACAGTGACCGTCTGTGTGTGTGTGAGAGATTGAAGACAATGGCGGAGGCTGCGGACGGTGCTGTTCCTACCCTTGCAAGTAAATATACAGCAACTTAGATTTATTAAATTTTATACAACTCGCTGGATAAACAATTTGACTACGTGAGTCATATGTTTAGGCTAACTTTTGCCGATGTTGGCGCATATTTAATAGAAATTTCGCTGACTGCCCTTACCGCGTGTACATATCTTAATGCATACAAACATATGTACATATGTGTTGGCTACAATGTTTTTCTTTTCGTTCATAAACATATGTAGTTCGCTCCAGCGTGGCTATTGAACTGTGGTCGTCCGCTGGTGCAAAGCAGCCATATGAACACAAGCCCAATTTGCCGCGAGAGGAGACGAAAAGTTCGCGTTCGATCCGCTTCAGTCCGGATGGTCGGTACTTTGCCTACTCAAATGGCTCTGTTGTGAAGGTGCTACACGTGCCCACTTTCAACACTGACCGCGTTGTTGGTGGATGGCCGGTACAATGCACGCTGCCGCGTCCAAAGGCCTTTTATCTCAAGTTTTCACCGCGTGGAAACTATCTGAGCACCTGGGAGCACTATGCCATTACAAAGGATCGTCCCGAGGGCGCTGCAAACTTACTCGTTTACAATGTTGCTACTGGCAAAGAGGTGTTTGCAATTGTGCAAAAAAATCAAACGGACTGGCAGCCCTCATGGTCGTCGGACGAATCGATCTTTGCGCTGGTCGTTGGTGGAGAGGCGCTGTTCTATGATCTAGCAGCTGGTCCAGCTGAGGGGTTTGCCAGCACATCGCGCAAGATTGGTGGCAGTCGTTGTGGTATGCTATCTCTCAGTCCGGGCAATAGCCCGCCGTTTTTGGCATTTTATACGCCCGGTGCCAAGGGTGCACCATCTATGTGTAAGCTCTACAAGTATCCGGCTTTGGGTCAGAATCAGACAATCGCCTGTAAGAGCTTTTTTCAAGCGGATCGGGTCGAAATGCTGTGGAACAAGCGCGGAAGCGGTCTTCTGCTGCTAACAAGCACAGAGGTAGATAAGAGCGGTGCCTCCTACTATGGAAATCAGGCTTTGCATTTTATGGCCACCAAGGGCGATACATGCTCGGTGCCATTGTCCAAGGAGGGGCCCGTGCACAGCGTTAAATGGAGCCCTAAAGCTAATGAATTTGTTGTCGTCTACGGCTTCATGCCATCTAAAGCGGCACTGTACAATCTTAAGTGTGATGTCGTCTTTGACTTTGGCGAAGGTCCGCGTAATTGTGCCTTCTTTAATCCGTTTGGAAACCTCTTGGTTCTTGCCGGCTTTGGCAATCTGCCCGGTGCCGTCGAAGTCTGGGACGTCAGTAAGCGGGAAAGAATCACAAACATTAAATGTGCGGATACCACACATTTCGAATGGCATCCAAATGGAGAGTGGTTTATCACTGCTACAACCGCACCACGGCTGCGAATAAGCAATGGGTAAGTAATTGGTTCTGAAAAAACGAGATAATTCCAAGGCAAATGACCTTTGCCGACAGTTATGGGTATATAAATTAGATACATTTGCTATTTATACTCGATACCGAAGCTGAAGCGTATATTGGGTTTGTGCAATGTCCACACCTTTTAAGCTAAAGACTTGAAATTTTACAAATATGGCTGGGCTGGCAAATCGATAAATTCGATTACTTAAAATCGATAAATCCACCTTTTCCGATCAACCTTACAGCTAGAACTACCACATTTGGTGAGAAGATAGCTACAAGTAACCCCAAAAAAACTGCATCACAAATTTGGATGCCAGGCCCACTCATGCCTTTGCAATGAGGCCATTTTTTCTTGTTTTTATGCAGGTATTGAGTATACCATAATCGCTAGCGTCCGACTGCAACGCTTCCACTTCTTATTCAACGTGATGAAAATGTTAACATTTAACATTATATGATTAAAGCTTCTAAATATATATTTTTTTTACAGGTTTAAGATTTATCATTACTCGGGCGCTTTACTGCATGAAACATTGTGGCCACAAGGGCAGGAGCTGCTCAGCATTGAGTGGCAACAGTATACAGACAATACGTTTGACGAACCAAAAATAACGAAGGCTAAACATGAAGGCATTAAGTCCAGCCAGCCAGAGCCCAGCAAGAAGGCCTACACACCGCCGCATCTGCGTTTGCTTAAGGAGGGCAAGAATCCGGAGAAGTATTTGCCGCACCCGACAGTGCCGGGACTCCCAGCAGCAGCACCAGGTAAAAGCAGCCGGAAATTTTGGCATAGACAATATGACTTGGATAATCCGATTATGCGGCGAAACACTGGCCCGGGCGAGCAGCAACAGAGCCAGGGCCAGGTCAGCTCAAATGCCAGCTCAATACGATCCAATCGACGCTACCGACCCTACCAACATAGGCGCTACTGAT
Source organism: Scaptomyza polygonia (assembly GCA_035044585.1). NCBI lineage: Eukaryota > Metazoa > Arthropoda > Insecta > Diptera > Drosophilidae > Scaptomyza > Scaptomyza polygonia. Next base: position 55,290 of record JAWNNU010001117.1, read on the forward strand.
TTGTAAAAATTCATCATTCCATTCCACTTATACAAACCCCATAATGCATTGCGTAGGATTTAGAGCACTTGGCTGTAAGTAAACAAGTATATTGCTTACATTCTCCAGTTATTGTAGGCCAATAAAATAATGCACTAAAGCTGTAGTGCTACTCGACAAAGAAGATAACCTGTGTAGGAAATTATCATAATTGAGAAAAAATTTACATTTGTAGAAACCTTTACGCCACTTTTCCCCAGTTAGATAAACACCTCCTTAAACCTACTGTTGAATTAAATAATATTAAATTAAACAACCAAACGGCAATAGACATTTTTATCCTCGATACCGTAGGTATCTATAGGTATATTGGGTTTGTCCGTCTGTCCGTCCGTATGTTTGCAACTTTTTTCCACACCCTTCAAGGTAGAGACTTGAAACTTTCCAAATATCTTTAAGGCCGGGATAGATTAGGTGTTAAGATTGGGGTTCTACGATAACTAGGTGGCTGGCAAATCGATAAATCCACCAATTTTGCATATCCTTACAGCTCGAACTACCAAACTAGCAACCCCTAAAAAACTTCATGCACTCCCATTCCGCCCCCCGCATTTTAAAATCAGAAACGCCTATACTATCCACAGTTTTTGAGCTAGAGCCATTATAAGTGATGACGACCCTCAAAAAACTGCATAAAACATTGGATGCCACGCCCCTCCATTGTGCCCTAGCCGGGAATAAACGGGAATGCGTTTATATTTCAAAGTGTTTGAGCTAGAGTCACCAAATTTGGTAGTAAGATAACTGGTAACGACCTCCAAAGACCTGCATCAAATTTTGGCTACCACCCATACCGCTCCCAGCCTTCTTACCCCACATTCTTCAATCTTTGAGCTAGAGTCATCAAGTTTGGTAGGAAGATAACAATTAACAACCCACAAACATCTGCATCATAAATTTGGATGCCGCGCCCACCTTTTACAAATTTTGAGCCTGAGTCACCAAATTTGGAAGCAGATAGCTGGTCATCCTCATTTGCATCCGTACTCCTTTGCAATAGGGCCTCTTTTTACCGGATTTAATACAGGTATCGAGTATACCGCAGTCGGTTGCGTCCGACTGCAACGTTTCCACTTGGTTTTTATCGAACTACTCATAATTTTGTTGAACAACCTCTTATTGCGTTTCACACTTCTATATATCTGCAGGTGCGGGCAAGAACAGGAAAAAAAATAATAACAGCAACAAAGCAAGAAGTAATAATACCAGCAACTGCAAGCGTGACACAGGCGATGCCAATGTACAAGATGCAGCTGCAACTGAGGGAGCACCAGCAAAATGTTTGGAGCCGCTGCAACAGCCTGTGACAGGATCTGGAACTTCTTTTTGCGAATCGCCGCGGAGAATTACACAGCGCGCGCTGCCCAGGCAGCAGCAACAAGTGCCAGGCACACAACGTCAACATGGCAATGGAAATATTGAGCACAATAACAACAGCTGCTGCAATAATAGCGAAAAAGATCGAAAAATACGTAGTGTTGCTAAGAAATTGTCCGAAATTAAGAAGCTCAAGTCGCGTCAGGGTGAAGGCGAAACGTTGGAATTAAATCAGTTGAACAAAATTGAAATGGAATCCAAATATCTGGAGGAGCTCAAGGCGCTCAAATTATCCACCTAAGCGACATCAACTGTTTTATGTGTGATACAACAAAAAACTGAGTTTAATGCAACAACTTGGAATACTAGAGCTAGTTTTCCTGTGTATCCGTACTTGTATTTGCTAGAAAAAGAAGTAAATGTGCTGTTTATTTTTATTTAACGTACGCAAATTTTTCAAAGTTATAAAAATATAACAACAGCATCAAACAAAGTATGTACTAAATTGTGGTACACATTAAGAGATTCCAAACAAAATCAAATTCAAGCTTCCCAGTTTGATTTCTTTTTGATAAATTCCTCGCGACCATCTTCTGTTACTGCAACATAATACCCAAGACTCTGATATTTATGTCGCATGTACGCTATATAACCAAAAACTCCTGCAGCTGCAGCAAGTCCTAGACCCATTATAATTTTGTTCTACAAGACAATTTTTGGATAGTATGCCATCAATTAAAACTTTCAAGCGTTTCATACCGGTTTTGTATAAAGTTCAAAGTTAATAAGTCTGAATACATTTGTGCTGCGCATGGAGCGTATGCCATCTCCGGGTTTTGAATCTTCTTTTTCCCCCATTATTTTAATCAATTATATTTTTAACAGTTCTAAGACATTGCACAATTCTAGTAATAAACAAAGTCATGCGTGCCACTTATCGGTACTAATTCATAATCGAGTGTCAATACAATCGGTCAGAACTAATTTTTTACAAAATATTCGATAGTTTGGGGCTACCATTAGGTTAAAGCGCCGACTACAAAAAGAATAAGATTAGGTAGTGGCACTAAAGACCTGTTGTCATATACAACGGAAACCGAATTCAGTACATTAAGGGCCGGTTTCTCCATGTCCAGTTAAAGTTTCAATTAGTTAATCTCGGCATAACTTTAATTAAACCAGTTTTGTTTTCTCAATGCAAAGTTAACCTTATTCGTTCAGATACTATAGGTCTGATGGTGCTGCCAACTAATTACGAGGAAATCACCTGTTTGGTGTGGTATATTTTTTGTTTTGTTACCGCCAAATTCGAAACAAATGCTTAAAACATTAATTTTATTGAGCCCGGCTAAAAAATATAAGCGCCAACGTTAGAAAAACGTTTCGGTTGCTGAGAAGCATGCAGTTAAGGTAGATGTGAAGTCAAATCAGAATATTTTGTATAATAATAAAACATATACAATGCAAGTGACGGCTTGAATCAGGTAGTTGCCTAACGATGGTTTTAGCGATATTTATATCGGCCCTTTAACGAACGATAAATGTTAGCCGGTACTCAGGCATCGGTTAAGTTTATCGCACGCTAAGCCCTAAACGAACATTGAGAAACTCAATTTTGACTAAACTTGGGATAGTTACGCTAACCGGACATTGAGAAATCAGCCCTAAGGCTTGTTGTCACATACAACGGAAACCGAAACCGAAAAAAGAATTCGGTTGCAGTTTAGGTTTCGGTAGCTGGTGATTTTGCGTGGGCTGCCACATATAATTGAAACTGAAACCGAACGGAATATATGGAAATCATAAAGAAATGACCAGCATTAAGTTGGCTGCGTTTGTAGAAAAGAGTTGATCTTCGGTTGGAAGCAACCGAATAAAGTCAAAAGTACGTGTTTCGGATTCAGTTGTATGTGACAACAAGCCTTAAGGCCCAGTTGCCCGAACGTAACTAAATTGAACTTGAACTTAGAAAACAGCTGATCAGTTCAACTAAACGTCAAACACTGTTTGCTGGTTACCCAATGCTCGAACTGAATTGGAAACCTGCAGAAAACAAATTTTTAGTTCCAGTTCATATTTCAGTTCAAGTTACGATACAATTACATTGAACAGCTGATTTAAAATGGACGAGCATTATTTTGTTGGTTCAGGAAAATGACTTTTAATACAATAAACCTAGCAAACAAAGACAAGATAAAGAACTGCCAAACAACGTTAGCAACAGTTTAAACAGTGGTTTGTACATTCTATTTTGCAGGAAAATTTGAGAATCATCTAAACTCTTGATTTTGCTGAAGGTTTTTTTGAAATAACCAGCGACATTTCAATCCGTATTCATTGGCCGAACTGCCCAACGCGGCGTTCGCATTTCCGGCATTTCCATGCTTATTAAACCGATTTCTACTAAGTACATGTAATATATATTAGCCATGTCATCCATACTCAATCAATTTATTATTTTCTTTTGAAAACAGAAATTCGCGCGCAATTGTGATAATCTCAAAACAATGACAAACAGCTGTTCGATACTTCAATGTTCATGGTATTCGATTCATTTTCATGTTCATGTTCATATTTAGGTTCAAGCATAGTTCACGTTTGGGTAATCGTTTAGTTTTCATATCCATTCAGTTCAAGTCAAGTTCGGGTAACTGGGCCTTTAAGGGTCGGTTTCTCAATGTCCCTTAGGGCCGGTTTCTCAATGTCCCTTAGGGCCGGTTTCTCAATGTCCAGTTAAAGTGCCAATTAGTTAATCTCCGCATAACTTTAATGCTCTTGCTAAATCAGTTTGGTTTTCTCAATGCAAAGTTAACCTTATTCGTTCAGATACTATCGCTCTAATGGTGCTGCCAACTAATTACGAGGAAATCAGCTGTTTGGTGTGGTATTTGTGTTGTTTTGTGACTGTCAAATTCGAAACAAATGCTTAAGGGCCGATTTCTCAATGTCCGGTTAGCGTAACTATCCCAAGTTTAGTCAAAATTGAGTTTCTCAATGTTCGTTTAGGGCTTAGCGTGCGATAAACTTAACCGATGCCTGAGTGCCGGCTAAAGGCCCAACCAAACGTTGATTTCTTTCTTAAAGACTCGCGGCACGCAAAGTTTGAACATATGATACGCCGAGTATCGACCCAAACGATGCTTACGCAAGAGTTCGTTGAGTTATTTTTTTAACGAATGCTGTTAAGACTGAATGCATGGTTTGACTGAAGTGAAAACATGCATGAATGCTGAGCAATACAGAGTTGTCGCTAATTTTGTATTCTACGGTAAATATTTAAAATTGTTAAATCTTCATTTTATTGTTTATAAACACATTGATATAATGCACTAGATCTATAAAAATATATATAATATGTTTTTAATATGGTATCACATTAAATGGTGACATTTATTGTCAATGGCATAAAAAAAGAGCATATGGCAACAATGTTCCACAGCTAATGCCATATGGTTTGTTTACATTGCAATATAAGATGAATAGACAAAGCACTTAAGCAACATATGGCTGTGCCGATGATTCTCAATGCGTAAGCAAACTTTTCGTTCAGTCTTGCAACGAGTCTTTAAGAAAGAAATCAACGCTTGCTTGGGCCTTAACATTTATGCTCCGTTTAAGGGCCGATATAAACATCGCTAAACCCATCGTTAGGCAAACAGCTGATTCAAGCCGACACTTGC
>JAWNNU010001118.1:0-10265 GCA_035044585.1 Scaptomyza polygonia
GAAATTGTAATCACCTATCTTGGCACAAAATTTGGTGGCTCTAGCTCAAAAACTGTTAACGATATAAGCATTTCTGTTTTTAAGCTGCTGGGGGCTGGTGGCGAAATGGGTGGGTGGGGCTCCAAAATGATGCAGTTTTTGGGGGGGTCGTTACCAGGTATCTACCTACCAAATTTTGTGAATCTCGCTCGAAAACTATGGAAGATACACGCAATACCGTTTTTAGCAAAGCGTTGGGCCGGTTGAGGGCGGCTAGGGCATTATGGATGGGCGTGGCATCCAACGTTTTTATGAAATTGGTTGGGTATCGTCAACACCTAACTTGGCAGCAAATTTGATGGCCCTAGCTCGAAAACTGTAGAAGATAAAGGCATTTTTGGTGTTAAACTGCGGGGGGTTTTCGGGCGGAATGGGTGAGCGTGGCTCCAAAATTTTTGATGCAGTTTTTTGGATTATGTTAGTAGCTATTTTCTCCCCAAATATGGTAGTTCTAGCTGTAAGAGCTTGCGAAAAAGCTGGATCTATCGTTTTTGCGTTATCGAGTTTATCGATTTGTCAGCCCCCTAGTTATCGTAGAACTTCAATCTTGACACTTTAATTTACTATGCCACAGATTAAGAGATTTGCAAAGTTTGAAGTCTCTAACTTGAAGGGTGTGGAAAAAAGTTGCAAACATACGGACGGACAGACGGACAAACGGACAGTTACCATGACGGACATTGCACAAACCCAATATACTCTTTACCTGCGTTATCGATTATAATAAAAGTAATTAAAATTTATTATATATATTCATATATCTATGTACTAAATTTTATATATTTATTTGAGTTGTTATTGACTTTTATTGAATACTAGCTAATCTTTTGCTTATGCTGCCCCAAAAACACACCCGACTGACATTGTCCTGTAGCGCATCATATGATCGATGGGTTTCAGAGACACGGTGCAGTTGATTGCCGATGTAAAACAAAACTTTGTCAATTGTTGGCGCATTAAAACGTCTCGTGTGGTTTCCAGCAGGCGTGTTATCAATTTTGATGACAATTTTGTGATTATCAGACGGAATTCTGTCCAAAGCGGTCGTGAATAATGCAACAAACTCGTAAAAAACGTTTGGAGTTGCTCCACAATTGGTCTTCTCACCGAAAAATTGTGTGCATAACGCTGATCGACTAGTCTTGCTGAATCGCCAAACAAAACAACTATTGTATTGCTGAATATCTGAAGTCAAAAAATGTTTAGAATCTCGCCCATTTCCGTTAACCAAAGAATGTAATGGTTGTGGTAGCGGTACCAATGGCGTCAATTTGACTTGGCTCGCGGACTCAATCCAGGTGCTTATTTTTTCTACTCGATACCGAAGGTAAAGAGTTTATTGGGTTTGTGCAATAACCGGCATGGTGTCTGCCCGTCTGTCCGTCCGTCCGACTGTATGTTCGCAAATTTTTTCCACACCCTTCAAGCTAGAGACTTGAAAGTTTGCACATATCTTTATCTATGGCCGGGACAGATGAAAATTGGGTTTCTACGATAACACAAAATCTATAAGCCCAGCTATTACGCACGCCCTTACAGTTAGAACTACCAAACTTGGGGAGAAGATGGCTACTTACAGCTACCAAAAAAAAACGGCATCAAAAATTTGGGAGCCACCCCTACCAATTCCGCCCCCAGCCCCACGCAGTTTAAAACTAAAAATGCCTATATCTTCTACAGTTTATGAGCTAGAGCCACCAAGTTTGGTGCCAAGATAGCTGTTGACGACCCCCAACCAAATTCATAAAAACTTTGTTCAAACTGTTTCAGTAAGAGACATTAAATTTGGTAGGAAGATAACTGTTAACGACCCCAAAAATTTTCATTTATGGGAAGTCAACGGCTATCATTCCACCATATTTGGTGACTCCAGCTCAAAGTTTGTAAGAGGTGGGAAAACATCAACATCAATCTTGGTCGTCATAACCTATCCTGGCACCATATATGGTGGCTCAAAAGTTGTGGTAAATAAAGCCATTTCTGTTTTTGAACTGCGCGGGCTTTGGGGCGGAATGGGTGTACAGGGATCCAAAACTTTTATGCAGTTTTTGGGGGTCGTAAACAGTTATTTTCCTACTAAAATTCGTAATTTAAGTTCAAACACTATGGAAGATACACGCATAACCGTTTTTAGCGAAGCGTTTAAGAGGTTGGAAGCGAAGACAGTGTGGATGGGCGTGGCATCGAACTTTTAACGAATTATTTTAGGGGTCGTTATGTCCTATCTTTGCACCAAATTTGGTGGCTCTAGCTCAAAAACGGTTAAAGATATTATTGATTTGATCATCGTAGAACTCGAATCTTGACACTTTAATATATTATGCCATAGATAAAGACATTGTCAGTAGAAAACTATATATATTAACAACAATGCGTGTATAAAAATTCTTCTTGTTTGAGGTAGCTTAGAACCAGAAGAAACGAATTCGGTACAACTAATAGAGATAAAGTCTGAATTGAGCAAAATATGGCGAGTGTCAAGTAAGTGAAAAAAAATGTGCCAATAGGCTATTCAAAATATATTTTGGGAAAGCAAAGTGAATATAAAAATTTAACATTCAGTAAATTTAGTTTATTGGAACTTAAATAAATTCCAAAAATTGACAAAAAAGTTTTTTCACAAACAATATTTAAATTTGAATCCGTGTGTGAAAAGTCGGTTAAATTGACGAAAGAAGATTTTTTTCACAAACAATATATAAATAAATCGCTTCATTAAGAAAACCATGCCGCGAATAAGATCAAATCTTTCTCCACGAGCCCACACTTATGGCTCGACATCGTGCTTCTCAAGAGAGGCAGCCCGTGAAACGGCTAGGCTGGCAACGATCGAAGACATGTGTGGTAATTTATTGGTCAGGTTAAAAATGAAAGCGCCGATTTTGTTCGGGACAGCTAAAATTATCAACGGGAATGAGTTTTAATAGTTCAAGCGAAAGTTCCCTGTTGAATCACCAAGAAAAGGAAGTTTATGATATGTATATTGATAAAGACTATTGATGATGGTGGTTTATATTTCCTAGGAGGCCCCTGGTAGAACTAACAAGACATTTCTCATGTCAGTAGTTTTAGCGACTGTTCGAGCAAAATCCAACATTGCGGTTGCAGTTGTGTCTTCTAAAATAGCAGCCACATTTCGAGAAGGATGCCGTACAGCTCATTAAGCATTAAAATTGCCGTTATACCTTCAAACTTTTCAAGAACTAACATGCGATATTGAAAACACTCTGCAATGGCCAAAGTTTTATGTGCATCGAAAATCATCTGGGACGAATTCTTGTTCACGGTTCGGAAGACCATCTGCGTTAATTGTTCATGCACCTGATAATAAAACGAAAAACGTCGTGTATCAAAAGGTGCTTCACTAAAGAGTGTGTAAAGTAGCTATTTTGCCGGGGTACAGATCTCAGTTTGTCCACGGCCCACGTCACAAGATATTTATATTCAACATCAAGGGACGCTCGCGAAATGGAGATAAGCGTTGTGATGTTCGACCCGGTGTCTTAAGACAAGTACAGCAAACGAGCGCCTCAGCGGTTAGGGGTCGTACAAGGTCAACCTTTGTACTGTCGCCTCCAGCCGCGCAAATCGCGCTGTCACTTTGTTGAATGCCGACCACCGATTTCTTTAGCGCATTAACCCTCTGCCCAGCATCAATAACTCCCAAGCAAAACGCGCATGTCTCTCTTTTAAACCATACTTTCCATTTATTTCCTATAATTTCCTCTTGCGCTTCTATTATTTCTCGTATCTCCTCCGGCGTGATTTTTCTAACCCGCGGCCGCGTCCGTTCGGCTATGAACTCTATTACCTACTGCCTTGCCGGTCTCGCGCTTCAGGTCAGCGCGCTTCTTGTAATCTCGCTCGCGACAATTTGGTCGCGTGCCGCGAGCGTGCGGCCGATCGTCGCTCTTTTGTCGCCGGCTTCGCTGCCCGGCTCTCTTGTGCTGTGACGTACTACTGAACTTGTGTTTGTTCTTCTCCTTCGTATACTATTAACTTATCCATATATTACTAACAGCTCTATTTATATTCATTTCATCGTATTTCTTGTAAGTACTGGTTAAACAATAAGTATGTGCGTAGTGATTAAATGCTAAGTACGTGAATAATGATTAAATAATAAGCCTGTAGTCAACGATTACATAGTAAGTATATAATTAATGATTGATATGAAATAATAAGTATATGGTTAATAATTAAATACTAGGTACATGGTACATGATCTTCATAAGTTTGTTTCATACGTGTTTCTAATCTAAAGTCTATCTGTGTAGGAGGCTCCCGCCGGGCCTACTTCACACCCCCTCCCCCCCTTTCTTCGTGACTATGACCCTCCCGTCCGGGTGTATGTTCACAGAGTAAACTACATCCCCTACCGTCACCCTAAGCCGGTCTCTCGTTTTCCGTCTGCTACGTGATCGCATTTCCCGTTTTATTTCATCGATGGCTCTCTTGGTCACAATGCTTGTGTCTGGGTGACACGTCCAATTCCTTGGGACCTCGGGTGATGCTCCTGTGTCCTCGTCGGGATTGGCCGGGGTATGGTTCTCCTCCGGCCTCATGGTGAGGGGCGTTTGGCGTTGCTCGGCTGCGGCGCTAGTCGACGGTTCTTTGTCGTCGTAGTCCGTTGCCTCCGACCATAGTCCTGGGGCCCAAACTCTGCGAAGGTTCGACTGTCGCGGCATCTCCTTCGCTATCTCCTCTATTCTATTCGTTGGACCAAAATTATGAATCAGAAAAAAACAACAAACCCAGTGTCCGGGACACTCAAAAACCCGGAGGGAAACGCCAATCCTTCTGTAGGTGCTTGCACCTCTTCCTCGACACCTGGTACGCCAGCAGGGGCTCGCAACGCTGCAAGCGGCACTGGTGCAGGACGAATAAGCCATTCGTCCTCAAACCCCGGACACCGACCTGGAACGGCTCCTGGAGCTCGGAGGTTGCAACATAAGTTTGCAACACCAGCTTCCAGGCCCGCGTCGCAGGCGATCACCCAGGTGTCCGCTTCATCGGCGGCAAATAAACCGCCGATCCAAGACCGAAGGCGGGCTGCAGAAATTTTGCAGCAAAACTTGAGCGGCCAGCTGTCGTCTCCCGATGGGATCAAACTCGTCGAGTGGGCCAAGACCATACTGCCGGACTTCAATCCTGCAATCCCGGCTTCTACAAAAGCCAAGCAGAAGCATCAACGCTCCGTAGAGGAGCAGATTGCGCAAGCCAAGCGGATCAGGCAACCACCACGTCCACAGCCGCTCACTCGGTACTTCGCTGAAGCCGCAAGGGAGAAGTGGGGGACCATTAAGAATGAGCTGCAGGATAAGGTAGTCGACCTTATGGAGCGGTCTGGTGGACCGCCTCCTCGTTGCTCTGATGCTGGTTGCGCCTGAAGGCAAAAGCCGACAGGTAATCCTCGTTATCAATATGTCAGCCGAGACTCTTGCCGCAACTAACGGAGCGGCACTCTATGGCTTCAAGCCAATAACGATAAGAGTTTATCGTTCGGATGCAGCCAGCAAGCCGTCCGAGTTGGAGGATCCACCAGTGGCACACGCTAGTGCCCTCTTGGAACAGCCACTGCCGGTGTCAGCGAAGCGCCGGCAGCTAAGGCGAGTGACGGCCAGGCCGGTCAGGAAGTATGCGAACTTGCTGACGCGGCCAAAATGATCAGCCTCGAAGAGGATACAGATGATGAGGCTGATCTCACAGAGTTGGAGGTGAAAACGGAAGATGTCCCTAACACTCCTCCAGATGAACCTCCACCACTGTAAAGCGGCTGCAGCCGCTCTTTTGCTCCGCATAAGCCAATGCGGAGCAGACATTGTCCTCATCCAGGAACCTTGGGTCTGTGGTGGCAAGGTTTCTGGACTGGGGACTCAGGACTACAAGCTACTTGTAGCCATTAACGTGGGTAAAGTCCACACCTGCATTCTAGCAAGAAAACAACTAGACATTTTTCTGCTTCCTAATTTAAGCGATGGTGACAACACGGCTGTGTGCCTTGAGCTGAAGTCTGGACACGTCAGACTCAGCTCTAACTACATGGCCCACGATCATCACGGGCCCCACCACAGCAACAACTACTGGCGTTAACCGCCGACTGCGAATCAAGTCACACCGAGCTCGTAATATGCTGCAACGCCAAGGCGCACCACCATCAGTGAGGAAGCTTGGATAAAAATGAATGGGGTGAGTAACTCTTCGATTATATTCTAACAACAAGTTTAATAATTTGTAATATAGGTAACGACCCGACTTTTATATAAAGAATAGGGAAGAGGTCTTAGACATGACGCTAGCCAAAACCTCCCTTTATCAACGACTATCAAAATGGAGGGTACTCGTAGAGCACTCCTTCTCTGATCACAGGTATATCGACATAGAGTTCTCTCTTGATATACCAAGACTCAAATAGTGCAGAAATGTTAAACGTACGAACTGAACCAATTTCAAAGAATGCCTCGAAAGGCTAATCCCAGAGCACCCCCAACTGGGATTTCCCTTTCCCGAGTACACAGAGTTACTCACAAGCAAGCTCACGGAGGCATGCAAGTCCGCCCTAAACATGACATGCCCCCAGGGCAAACCAAGAGTGAAAACAAAACCATCATGGTGGTCCCCGCAATAAGGCGAGCTTCGTTAAACCTCGCGAACGCTCTTTAACAGAGCTAAGTCGAGAGGAGACGACCAATCATGGAGTCTCTACAAAGCCAGCTTATCCACTTTCAAAACGAATCTTAGACAAGCTAAACGCTCCACATGGCAAAATTTTTGCTCCAAAATCGAGAGCACTGCAGAAGCAGCAAGGCTCAGGAAGGTTCTCTCAAGTACTCAAGCAACCATAGGCTTCCTCAAAAAACCTGATGACTCATGGACAACGACCAGTCTAAAGTCACTAGAACTTTTGATGACAACCCACTTTCCTGGATGCTCAGTTGAAGTACCACTACCCCCTATCCAAAGAGAATTCCAGGAACACGTTTCCACCGACCTATTCTCTAAAGATATCATGTCAAGGGCTATTTGTAGCTTCTCACACTTCAAGTCCCCTGGGCCGGATGAAATTATCCCAGCCCAACTGCAGTATGCAGGAGACATCGCCATAATCTGGCTTTAGAAAATTTTCTCAGATACCCTGACAACAGGTACGATCCCCAAGCCATTGCTCGAATCTAAAGTTGTCTTCATTCCCAAGGCGGGAAAAGCTTCACACACGACCACCAAGGATTTCCGACCCATAAGCCTAACATCCTTCCTACTCAAGACACTAGAAAGGGTGCTGGGCTTATATATTAGAGATACGATCAAGACCGACCACTTCTCCCAAGCACAACATGCCTACCAAATAGGCAAATCTACCGAGACAGCACTTCATGCTGTTGTCTCCACAATAGAAAAAGCACTCCACCACAAGGAGTATTGCCTTATAGCCTTTCCAGACATTGAGGGCGCTTTCAATAACCGTGGAGAGTCAGGGCCACTCTGGGGTCCTCAACCATATCGAGATCTGTTAATAGAGGCACCCCGCAAGGAGGTGTTCTCGCCCCTCTCCTTTGGAACGTGGCGGTAAACAGCCTGCTGCGCTCTATAGAGGGAGGGGGCTGTCGGGTGATCGCTTACGCAGATGACGTTGCCATAACCTTCTCGGGCAAGTATCCCCAATCTTTGTGCGAATGCATGATCACTGCATTACAAAAACTGTCCTCATGGGCCACATCAAAGGGACTAAAGCTGAACCCAGCCAAAACTGACTTAGTCCTCTTTACCAGGAGGTATAAGATTCTCCAAATCAGACGTGAATCCCTGAATGGGGTAGAACTTGCCTTCCGTAAATCAGCTAAGCACCTAAGGCTCACTCTTGATAGTAAGCTAGACTGGAACCTTAACTCGAAGGAACGAGTTAAGAAGGCTTCAGTCGCACTATACATATACATGCAGGAAATCCATTGGATTAAAATTGGGAATGGCACCTCACATCACCCTCTGGCTGTACACAGCCATCGTAAGGCCTATCCTACTGTACGGAGTGTCGGTATGGTGGCTAGCTCTATCAAAGCAGAAAACATTCCACAAGCTAAGCAAGGTACAGCGTCCGCTAGACTGACTACAACAGGAGCCCTCAGTACGACCCCATCTGAAACTTTTGATAACATAGTTAATCTTCAGCCAATAGACCACATGGGGAAGTTATTTGCAACTCTCTCTGCCCTACGCACGAGGGAAACAAAGCAGTGGTCTGAACAGACTTACGGACACTCCAAGGTTCATGTGGGAAGCCCACTTATTCCCAAAAGCACGGAATATTGTCGTCCTCAGGAATTCCCTAAAACTCCATTCCATATACTAATCCCCTCCAGGGAGGATTGGTGCTCAAGCACGCCAGGGCCGACAAAATCAATAAAAATGTACACTGATGGCTCAAAGCTAGACGACCGGGTAGGGATCCATTAACAAATCTTTCAGCATCACTGACCATTGCAGTGTGTTTCAAGCTTAAATCGCCGCAATACACGAGGCACTCTCCTACATCTCCGAAATAAATTGCTCTGCAGCCAGAATCTGCATATTTTCTGATAGCCAGGCGGCTATCAAATCTCTCAAGGCGATATTATCAACTCGATATCTGTCACAAACTAACGCAGATCTCTGAAGGAGATGGCTGAGCAGTTCGAGGTACACCTCATATGGGTGCCCGGACATAAAGGCATCGAGGGCAACGACAAAGCAGACGAGCTGGCAAGGCATGGTACTACCATGCCTCTCCTCACAGGCAAGGAGAGCATGGGTATCCCCATAGCCAGCTGCAAGCTTAAAGTCCGATCGCACTTCGAACTTGAAGCAAACAAGAGATGGCAACTTACCACCGCCACGGGTAGGATTGACTGGCAAACCTGGCCAACGCGCTGTAAAAAGCGGTCCTTAGGCCTTGTTCACTTAAACAGACTAGGCTGTGCTGCCGTCATCAGGGTCATTACGGGGCACTGGTTAGTGGGGACTGACGCAACGAAACTTTTAGCCCACTCCAATGATTTCTGCAGAAGCTGCCGAGACGAGGAGGAAGAGGAAACGGTCTCCCACCTCTTCTGCGACTGTCCAGCACTCTGCAAATACAGAAATCGCTACCTTGGTTCTTTCTTCTTATCGGACCTCTCTCAACTGGCGGACACTAAACCCAAAAATATCCTGTCCTTAATTCGAGCCTCGGGCTGGGACCACGCCCTCGAAAACGGTGTGACACACTCTGCGTTTGGGTAGACGGTGTCTGTGGACTATGTCCAAGACGCGGCATCACAACGGACTCCAATACTTTGATGCAATTTTTTGGGTCGTTAACAGGTATCTTCGTACCAAATTGAATGACTTTTACTGAAACAGTTTGGAAGATAAACGCAATATTGTTTTTAGCGAAGCGTTGAGGCGGTTGGGGGTGGCTAGGGCAGTACAGATGGGCGTCGCATCCAAAGTTTATATGAATTTCGTTGGGGGTCGTCAACAGCTATCTTGGCACCAAACTTGGTGGCTCTAGCTCAAAAACTGTATAATATAAAGGCATTTTTGGTTTTAAACTGCATGGGGCTGGGAGCGGAATGGGTAGGCGCGGCTCTAAAATTTTGATGTAGTTTTTGGGGGCTGTAAGTAGCCATCTTCTCCTCAAATTTGGTAACTCTAACTATAAGGGCTTGCGAAATAGCTGGATCTATCATTTTGGAGTTATCGAGCTTATCGATTTGCCAGCCCCCTAGTTATCGTAGTAATCCAATCTGAACACTTTAATTTACTATGCCATAGATAAAGACATTTGAAAAGTTTCAAGTCTCTAGTTTGAAGGGTGTGAAAAAAGTTGCGTTCATACAGACGGACAGACGGACGGACAGACACCATGACGGACACTGCACAAACCCAGTATACTCTTTACCTTCGGTATCGAGTATAAAAAGTCGTATTAGTTCAGAACACAAGAACGGCTAATCTGATTTGGCAGAAAATTGGTGGTGAGGTAGCTTAAAACCAGAAGAAACGAATTCGGTACAACTAATAAAGATAAAGTCTGAATTGACCAAAATATGGCGAGTGTCAAGTAAGTGAAAAAAAATGTGCCAATAGGCTATTCAAAATATATTTTGGGAAAGCAAAGTGAAGAAAAAAAATTTACATTCAGTCAATTGGAACTAAAATAAATTCCAAAAACTGCCGAAAAAGGTATTTTTCACAAACAATATTTAAAT
>JAWNNU010001119.1:0-59238 GCA_035044585.1 Scaptomyza polygonia
CGATCAAGATCACTACAAAGTAGGTCATTCGAGACCCATGGCGCTCGCTCAATTTCTAAAGAATGAGAGCCGTCTGAAGAGAGAGGCCCGCCTCAAGGAGCAATTCGACTCAGTCATAACCATTCCTCGCTCTCCCGAATTTTGTGCAACGTCCAGGGTGCGTTTCCGAATACATTTTGTTTCTATGTTTTCTTTCTCGTTGCACAGAATGGCACCCAAAAAGGGACGCAAGGCGGGTTCGAGGGGAGCAGTCGTTTCGTTGCCGAATGTGCAGCGGAAGACATCCGCTGCGGAAATGCAGAACGTTCCTGCGGCTGTCGGGCGACAAACGGCTACGGGCGGTGCTTATCAATAAGTATTGCCCAAACTGTCTGGCCCATCAGCAATCCGGGGGCACGTGCAGGAGCAAGGACAAGTGTCGGAAATGCAAGGAGGACCACCACACTCTGCTCCACCTGGCTGAGTAACCCCGACCAGCGGCATCCAGTTCCGCCATCCAACGGCGCTTGAACGTGCCCAAAGAGCGAGCCGCGACACCAACGACATATCCCCAGCCGGCGATATCAACGTCGTTGGTGTCGCTGCTTGAATTCAAGCGGATTACGCTCCTGCCCACTGTCTCCCTCTTTCTTAACAACGGGACAAGTTCCTTCGAGGTGGCTGCACTCGTGGACCCGTGCAGTCCCATAAGCCGCATCAGCGCTTCATTGGCAAGGGGCTTCGGCCTATCCGTCACCAGCGTCGGTGCGGATGAGGCCTGTACGGTGTTCCTCCACGACCGAGCGGCTACCTTCACGAGGGAGGCAGTACTCAAGGTTGAAGAGGGGGTCCAAACCAAGACGCCAGCAAAAACCATCCCGGAGAGCGTCCAGGCACATTTCGCCAACATTGTGCCATCGGACGAATCTTGGTTTCGTCCTAAACATGTGTCCCTGGTGCTGGGAGCTGACTTGTTCCAAGAGCTCTTAGTGCCAGGACTCATTCCCGGCCAAAATGGTCTCCCGGTGGCACAAAACACCATATTTGGCTGGATGCTCTCGGGATCGTGTCCGGCATAACGCCACCGTCCATCCAAGCATATTTTCCGATCCCCCCTTCCGACACAGAATAGAATAGAATACGTCTTACGTTTCGGTATGAGTGTGCTATCCAAAAAAGTTGTTGTTGTAATATGGTTGCTTCACAAAATCGCTCATTGCTCATGATCTAATGAATAGATTTTCCTCAAATTAATTTTATTTTAAAGCCAAGGCTTCGACATTTAATTTAAGCTATAAATATATATGAAGTGATTACTTTTCTATTAAAAAAATGAGACCAAAAACATGCAAAATTTTGCTTCATTTTGAAGACTTTAAATTGCTCTAGCAATCTCAATAATCAATCAATTAATCTGAGTTTTTCGAATTTAAGTTGAGATGAGGTAAACAAACATTCCCACATTCAAATTTCTAATAATTTTGCCAAATATATAACTTTTTAAGACAAAAAATCAGTGCAAAAATCACTATTTTTCTTTCAATTGGACATAGCTCAAAAATTCCGCCAGAGAATCGATTAAAACTTGTTTTAATACAAAGTAGACTTGATTTCCTTTCGTTTGACATACATGCGGTCATGACTGATAGCTTTTAAATTTGGAAATTTCATTAAGATATTCGGGCATAATTAAATTTTCATACATATATTCTTCCGTGCCAGGGGTGAACAAGCTCAGCTTAAGCGTCAGCCCCAAACAATTATAACACAATAAAATATGTTTGCGTGCAAGTTTTCGAAATCATGTTTTATTGTTTGTGTTGCACATCAAAACAATAAATATGCCCGTGCAAAAATATCATATAAACTATCGTGAGTTAAACTATCGTGTTTGGCATCGTTTGTTGCACATCAAAACAATAAATATGCCCGTGCAAAAATATCATATAAACTATCGCGAGTTAAACTATCGATAATTCGTCTTTACGGTGGCAGCCCTGATTTTCGCATCTTGTGAACAGTTACTGTGAATTAAGTTAATTTAATTTAAATGAATATTGAACAATGCCGCCTGTAAAAAGAATATTTTAAATTTACGGAATAGAAGTTCAGGTAAATTGTGTTTTAAAATTAAATATTCGAATTTGTCTGTCTGAAATTAAAATTAATAATCAAAAAAAATTTATTCTTGGCTCTGAGTACTTTCATCCAAA
The DNA here is from genome assembly GCA_035044585.1 of Scaptomyza polygonia. NCBI lineage: Eukaryota > Metazoa > Arthropoda > Insecta > Diptera > Drosophilidae > Scaptomyza > Scaptomyza polygonia. The sequence goes on from JAWNNU010001119.1 coordinate 2,193, forward strand.
TGTTTGCCAAAACAACAAGCAAAAAATGCTTTTTTCTGCTTTGATGAAATATTCTCACCTCACTGCACTTATAGACAAGAATTTCACAGTTGACACCGAGGTGGACATGCTCATCGTAAGTGATTTTAATTTAGAAATGACAAATGATTGTTCATTTGCAAAATTTATGGAAGAAAAATTCAAATTAAAGTATATTAAAAATGCAGCAACCACCTTAGCTCTAACCAATATAGATTTAGTATTTGCTAGAAATTTAAGTGTATCATTAATGAATTACATATCATACTTTTCCTTTCACAAACCTGTCATATCAAAAGTCACATTTCAAACATAAAAAAAAAATACAATTTTAGATTCAATTATGCACAAATTTTGATGTAATAAATTATGTAAATATATATTTCTATTTCAAGTCAATGTTTGCTAAATTTATATCAGAGATGCTAACCAGTATTGCAGTAAAAAGGAAAAAATTAGCCAAATGACAACAAACACAATTAAAAATAAAATAAAACATCTATGTGGTTGTTGTTATTAGGCTACCGCTTCATAATTTTTGTTGCACAAGGACAGACGTATTCTACGGCTAACCTATGCGCCCGTGTGATCTGACACAAGCTGTCAATTTTTTCCACACCCTTCAAGTTAGAGACTTCAAACTTTGCAAATCTCTTTATCTATGGCATAGTAAATTAAAGTGTCAAGATTGGAGCTCTACGATAACTAGGGGGCTGGCAAATCGATAAACTCGATAACGCAAAATCGGTAGATCCAGCTATTTCGCAACCCCTTAAAGCTAGAACTACCAAATTTGGGGAGAAAATAGCTACTAACAACCCCCAAAAAACAGCATCAAAAATTTTGGAGCCACGCCCACCTATGCCGCCCCCAGCCCCCCCGCAGTTTAACACCAAAAATGCCCATATCTTCTACAGTTTTTGAGCTAGAGCCATAAAATTTGGTGCCAAGATAGGTGTTGATTATCTCCAATCAAAATCATAACAACTTTGGATGCCACGCCCATCTATACTGCCCTATCCGCCCTCAACCACCCCAACGCTTCGCTAAAAACGGTAGTGCGTGTATCTTCCAAAGTGTTTGAGCTAGAGTCACAAAATTTGGTAGGTAGATAACTGGAAACGACCCCCCAAAAACTGCATCAAAGTTTTGGAACCCCACCAAGCAGCTTAAAAACAGAAATGCTTATATCTATTACAGTTTTTAAGCTAGAACCACCAAATTTTGTGCCAAGATAGGTGATTTAAACCTCCAAAAAAATGCATAAAATCTTTGGAGGCCACGCCAATCCACACTGCACAAGCTGCCCCAAACCGCCCCAATGCTTCACTAAAAACGGGAATGCGTGTATTTTCCAAAGCGTTTAGGCTAGAGCCAATAAATTTGGTAGGTAGATAACTGAAAACGACTCCCAAAAACTGCATCAAAGTTTTGGAGCCACGCTGGCCCCCCTTCCCCAGCCCCCTGCATTTTGAAATCAAAAACGCCTATATTTTCCACAGCTTTTGAGCTAGAGCCGCCAAATTTGGTGCCAAGATTGGAGGTGAAGAAAACCAAAAAATTTGGATGGCGCCCTCCACCCATACCGCCCCCAGCCCCCCTTCCACCATATTCAACTAACTTTGAGCTAGAGTCACCAAATTTGGTATGAGGATAGCAAGTAACATCATAAAATAGATCTGCAGCAAATACTTTGGTACTGACACACACCCCGCCCCCCCCCATACCAGCCCCCAGCCACTACCTTTAACAAAGTTTGAGCAGGAGTCACCAAATTTGAAAGGAAGAAGGAGGAAAATAACTGGAAGTGACCCGCAAAACACTGCATTAAAGTTTTTGAGCCAAGCCCCCCATTCCCGAGCCACCCTTGCATTAAAAATCAAAACGCCTATATCTTCTCCAATATTTGAACTAGAGCCACCAAATTTGATGCCAAGATAGGTGATGTAGAATCCTTTAAAATTTGGATGCCAAACCCACCCAAGCCGCCGATGTAATTTTCCTATCTAGATTTAGACTTTCTATAAAAAGCCAAATTTTACGCGAATTATTTTACTTATTACTCGAACCAAGGTGAAATATATTTTTCAATCCGCATGTCTCTTCTCCGAGTGACTTTCGAAACCCTTCCAGTTCGCCAGACTTCAAACTTTGCAAATCTCTTTATCTATGGCATAGTAAATTAAAGTGTCAAGATTGGAGCTCTACGATAACTAGGGGGCTGGCAAATCGATAACCTCGATAACGCAAAATCGATTGATCCAGCTATTTCGCAAGCCCTTACAGCTAGAACTACCAAATTTGGGGAGAAAATAGCTACTAACAACCCCCAAAAAACAGCATCAAAAATTTTGGAGCCACGCCCACCTATGCCGCCCCCAGCCCCCCCGCAGTTTAACACCAAAAATGCCCATATATTCTTCAGTTTTTGAGCTAGAGCCATCAAATTTGGTGCCAAGATAGGTGTTGACGATCCCCAATGAAAATCATAAAAACTTTGGATGCCACGCCCATCTATACTGCCCTATCCGCCCTCAACCACCCCAACGCTTCGCTAAAAACGGTAGTGCGTGTATCTTCCAAAGTGTTTAAGCTAGAGTCACAAAAAAAAACAGAAATGCTTATGATCTATTACAGTTTTTAAGCTAGAACCACCAAATTTTGTGCCAACATAGGTGATTACAACCTCCAAAAAAATGCATAAAAACTTTGGATGCCACGCCAATCCATACTGCCCAAGCTGCCCCAAACCGTTCCAATGCTTCACTAAAAACGGGAATGCGTGTATTTTCCAAAGCGTTTAAGCTAGAGTCACAAAATTTGGTAGGTAGATAACTGGAAACGACCCCCCAAAAACTGCATCAAAGTTTTGGGGCCCCACCTAGCAGCTTAAAAAACAGAAATGCTTATATGTATTACAGTTTTTAAGCTAGAACCACCAAATTTTGTGCCAACATAGGTGATTACAACCTCCAAAAAAATGCATAAAAACTTTGGATGCCACGCCAATCCATACTGCCCAAGCTGCCCCAAACCGCCCCAATGCTTCACTAAAAACGGGAATGCGTGTATTTTCCAAAGCGTTTAAGCTAGAGCCACTCAAACTGCATCAAAGTTTTGGAGCCACGCCACCCCTCCGTTTCCCAGCCCCCCTGCATTTTGAAATCAAAAACGCCTATATTTTCCACAGCTTTTGAGCTAGAGCCGCCAAATTTGGTGCCAAGATTGGAGGTGAAGAAAACCAAAAAATTTGGATGGCGCCCCCCACCCATACCGCCCCCAGCCACCAGCGCCCCTGCCACCATATTCTACTAACTTTGAGCTAGAGTCACCAAATTTGGTATGAGGATAGCAATTAACATCATAAATAGATCTGCAGCAAAACTTTGGACGCCATGCCCCCCATACCAGCCCCCAGCTCCCAGCCCCCCTTCTACCATATTCTACTTACTTTGAGCTAGAGTCACCAAATTTGGTATGAGGATAGCAATTAACATCGCCCCCCCATACCAGCCCCCAGCTCCCTTCCACAATATTCTACTAACTTTGAGCTAGAGTCACCAAATTTGGTATGAGGATAGCAATTAACATCATAAATAGATCTGCAGCAAAACTTTGGACGCCACGCACCCCATACCAGCCCCCAGCCCCCAGCCCCCCTTCAACCATATTCTACTTATTTTGAGCTAGAGTCACCAAATTTGGTATGAGGATAGCAATTAACATCATAAATAGATCCTTTAACAAAGTTTGAGCTAGAGTCACCAAATTTGGAAGGAAGAAGGAGGAAAAGTAGGAAAATAACTGGTATTGACCCGCTAAAAACTGCATCAAAGTTTTTGAGCCAAGCCCCCCATTCCCGAGCCACCCTTGCATTAAAAATCAAAACGCCTATATCTTCTCCAATATTTGAACTAGAGCCACCAAATTTGATGCCAAGATAGGTGATGTAGAATCCTTTAAAATTTGGATGCCAAACCCACCCAAGCCGCCGATGTAATTTTCCTATCTAGATTTAGACTTTCTATAAAAAGCCAAATTTTACGCGAATTATTTTATTCTTATTTTTATACTCGATACCGAAGGTGAAGAGTATATTGGGTTTGTGCAATGTCCGTCATGGTGTCTGTCCGTCTGTCCGTCCGTATGTTCGTAACTTTTTTCCACACCCTTCAAGTTAGAGACTTCAAACTTTGCAAATCTCTTTATCTATGGCATAGTAAATTAAAGTGTCAAGATTGGAGCTCTACGATAACTAGGGGGCTGGCAAATCGATAACCTCGATAACGCAAAATCGATTGATCCAGCTATTTCGCAAGCCCTTACAGCTAGAACTACCAAATTTGGGGAGAAAATAGCTACTAACAACCCCCAAAAAACTGCATCAAAAATTTTGGAGCCACGCCCACCTATGCCGCCCCCAGCCCCCCCGCATTTTAACACCAAAAATGCCCATATCTTCTACAGTTTTTGAGCTAGAGCCATCAAATTTGGTGCCAAGATAGGTGTTGACGATCCCCAATGAAAATCATAAAAACTTTGGATGCCACGCCCATCTATACTGCCCTATCCGCCCTCAACCACCCCAACGCTTCGCTAAAAACGGTAGTGCGTGTATCTTCCAAAGTGTTTAAGCTAGAGTCACAAAATTTGGTAGGTAGATAACTGGAAACGACCCCCCAAAAACTGCATCAAAGTTTTGGGGCCCCACCTAGCAGCTTAAAAAACAGAAATGCTTATATCTATTACAGTTTTTAAGCTAGAACCACCAAATTTTGTGCCAACATAGGTGATTACAACCTCCAAAAAAATGCATAAAAACTTTGGATGCCACGCCAATCCATACTGCCCAAGCTGCCCCAAACCGTTCCAATGCTTCACTAAAAACGGGAATGCGTGTATTTTCCAAAGCGTTTAAGCTAGAGTCACAAAATTTGGTAGGTAGATAACTGGAAACGACCCCCCAAAAACTGCATCAAAGTTTTGGGGCCCCACCTAGCAGCTTAAAAAACAGAAATGCTTATATGTATTACAGTTTTTAAGCTAGAACCACCAAATTTTGTGCCAACATAGGTGATTACAACCTCAAAAAAAATGCATAAAAACTTTGGATGCCACGCCAATCCATACTGCCCAAGCTGCCCCAAACCGCCCCAATGCTCCATTAAAAACGGAAATGCGTGTATTTTCCAAAGCGTTTAAGCTAGAGCCACCAAATTTGGTAGGTAGATAACTGGAAACGACTCCCCAAAAACTGCATCAAAGTTTTGGAGCCACGCCGACCCCCGTTCCCCAGCCCCCTGCATTTTGAAATCAAAAACTCCTATATTTTCCACAGCTTTTGAGCTAGAGCCGCCAAATTTGGTGCCAAGATTGGAGGTGAAGAAAACCAAAAAATTTGGATGGCGCCCCCCACCCATACCGCCCCCAGCCACCAGCGCCCCTGCCACCAACCACTTTGAGCTAGAGTCACCAAATTTGGTATGAGGATAGCAATTAACATCATAAATAGATCTGCAGCAAAACTTTGGACGCCATGCCCCCATACCAGCCCCCAGCTCCCAGCCCCCCTTCTACCATATTCTACTTACTTTGAGCTAGAGTCACCAAATTTGGTATGAGGATAGCAATTAACATCGCCCCCCCATACCAGCCCCCAGCTCCCTTCCACAATATTCTACTAACTTTGAGCTAGAGTCACCAAATTTGGTATGAGGATAGCAATTAACATCATAAATAGATCTGCAGCAAAACTTTGGACGCCACGCACCCCATACCAGCCCCCAGCTCCCAGGCCCCCTTTCAACCATATTCTACTTATTTTGAGCTAGAGTCACCAAATTTGGTATGAGGATAGCAATTAACATCATAAATAGATCCTTTAACAAAGTTTGAGCTAGAGTCACCAAATTTGGAAGGAAGAAGGAGGAAAAGTAGGAAAATAACTGGTATTGACCCGCTAAAAACTGCATCAAAGTTTTTGAGCCAAGCCCCCCATTCCCGAGCCACCCTTGCATTAAAAATCAAAACGCCTATATCTTCTCCAATATTTGAACTAGAGCCACCAAATTTGATGCCAAGATAGGTGATGTAGAATCCTTTAAAATTTGGATGCCAAACCCACCCAAGCCGCCGATGTAATTTTCCTATCTAGATTTAGACTTTCTATAAAAAGCCAAATTTTACGCGAATTATTTTATTCTTATTTTTATACTCGATACCGAAGGTGAAGAGTATATTGGGTTTGTGCAATGTCCGTCATGGTGTCTGTCCGTCTGTCCGTCCGTATGTTCGTAACTTTTTTCCACACCCTTCAAGTTAGAGACTTCAAACTTTGCAAATCTCTTTATCTATGGCATAGTAAATTAAAGTGTCAAGATTGGAGCTCTACGATAACTAGGGGGCTGGCAAATCGATAAACTCGATAACGCAAAATCGATTGATCCAGCTATTTCGCAAGCCCTTACAGCTAGAACTACCAAATTTGGGGAGAAAATAGCTACTAACAACCCCCAAAAAACTGCATCAAAAATTTTGGAGCCACGCCCACCTATGCCGCCCCCAGCCCCCCCGCATTTTAACACCAAAAATGCCCATATATTCTTCAGTTTTTGAGCTAGAGCCATCAAATTTGGTGCCAAGATAGGTGTTGACGATCCCCAATCAAAATCATAAAAACTTTGGATGCCACGCCCATCTATACTGCTCTATCCGCCCTCAACCACCCCAACGCTTCGCTAAAAACGGTAGTGCGTGTATCTTCCAAAGTGTTTGAGCTAGAGTCACAAAATTTGGTAGGTAGATAACTGGAAACGACCCCCCAAAAACTGCATCAAAGTTTTGGGGCCCCACCTAGCAGCTTAAAAAACAGAAATGCTTATATCTATTACAGTTTTCAAGCTAGAACCACCAAATTTTGTGCCAAGATAGGTGATTACAACCTCCAAAAAAATGCATAAAAACTTTGGATGCCACGCCAATCCATACTGCCCAAGCTGCCCCAAACCGCCCCAATGCTTCACTAAAAACGGGAATGCGTGTATTTTTCATAGCGTTTAAGCTAGAGCCACCAAATTTAGTAGGTAGATAACTGGAAACGACTCCCCAAAAACTGCATCAAAGTTTTGGAGCCACGCCGCCCCTCCGTTTCCCAGTCCCCTGCATTTTGAAAGCAAAAACGCCTATATTTTCCACAGCTTTTGAGCTAGAGCCGCCAAATTTGGTGCCAAGATTGGAGGTGAAGAAAACCAAAAAATTTGGATGGCGCCACCCACCCATACCGCCCCCAGCCACCAGCGCCCCTGCCACCATATTCTACTAACTTTGAGCTAGAGTCACCAAATTTGGTATGAGGATAGCAATTAACATCATAAATAGATCTGCAGCAAAACTTTGGACGCCATGCCCCCCATACCAACCCCCAGCTCCCAGCCCCCCTTCTACCATATTCTACTTACTTTGAGCTAGAGTCACCAAATTTGGTATGAGGATAGCAATTAACATCGCCACCCCATATCAGCCCCCAGCCCCCCTTCCACAATATTCTACTTACTTTGAGCTAAAGTCACCAAATTTGGTATGAGGATAGCAATTAACATCATAAATAGATCTGCAGCAAAACTTTGGACGCCACGCACCCCATACCAGCCCCCAGCCCCCAGCCCCCCTTCAACCATATTCTACTTATTTTGAGCTAGAGTCACCAAATTTGGTATGAGGATAGCAATTAACATCATAAATGGATCCTTTAACAAAGTTTGAGCTAGAGTCACCAAATTTGGAAGGAAGAAGGTGGAAAAGTAGGAAAATAACTGGTATTGACCCGCAAAAAACTGCATCAAAGTTTTTGAGCCAAGCCCCCCATTCCCGAGCCACCCTTGCATTAAAAATCAAAACGCCTATATCTTCTCCAATATTTGAACTAGAGCCACCAAATTTGATGCCAAGATAGGTGATGTAGAATCCTTTAAAATTTGGATGCCAAAGCCACCCAAGCCGCCGATGTAATTTTCCTATCTAGATTTAGACTTTCTATAAAAAGCCAAATTTTACGCGAATTATTTTATTCTTATTTTTATACTGGATACCGAAGGTGAAGAGTATATTGGGTTTGTGCAATGTCCGTCATGGTGTCTGTCCGTCTGTCCGTCCGTATGTTCGTAACTTTTTTCCACACCCTTCAAGTTAGAGACTTCAAACTTTGCAAATCTCTTTATCTATGGCATAGTAAATTAAAGTGTCAAGATTGGAGCTCTACGATAACTAGGGGGCTGGCAAATCGATAAACTCGATAACGCAAAATCGATAGATCCAGCTATTTCGCAAGCCCTTACAGCTAGAACTACCAAATTTGGGGAGAAAATAGCTACTATCAACCCCCAAATAACTGCATCAAAATTTTTAGAGCCACGCCCACCTATGCCGCCCCCAGCCCCCCCCCGCAGTTTAACACCAAAAATGCCCATATCTTCTACAGTTTTTGAGCTAGAGCCATCACATTTGGTGCCAAAATAGGTGTTGACGATCCCCAATCAAAATCATAAAAACATTGGATGCCACGCCCATCTATACTGCCCTATCCGCCCTCAACCACCCCAACGCTTCGCTAAAAACGGTAGTGCGTGTATCTTCCAAAGTGTTTAAGCTAGAGTCACAAAATTTGGTAGGTAGATAACTGGAAACGACCCCCCAAAAACTGCATCAAAGTTTTGGGGCCCCACCTAGCAGCTTAAAAAACAGAAATGCTTATATCTATTACAGTTTTCAAGCTAGAACCACCAAATTTTGTGCCAAGATAGGTGATTACAACCTCCAAAAAAATGCATAAAAACTTTGGATGCCACGCCAATCCATACTGCCCAAGCTGCCCCAAACCGCCCCAATGCTTCACTAAAAACGGGAATGCGTGTATTTTCCAAAGCGTTTAAGCTAGAGCCACCAAATTTGGTAGGAAGATAACTGGAAACGACTCCCCAAAAACTGCATCAAAGTTTTGGAGCCACGCCGCCCCTCCGTTTCCCAGCCCCCCTGCATTTTGAAATCAAAAACGCCTATATTTTCCACAGCTTTTGAGCTAGAGCCGCCAAATTTGGTGCCAAGATTGGAGGTGAAGAAAACCAAAAAATTTGGATGGCGCCCCCCACCCATACCGCCCCCAGCCACCAGCGCCCCTGCCACCATATTCTACTAACTTTGAGCTAGAGTCACCAAATTTGGTATGAGGATAGCAATTAACATCATAAATAGATCTGCAGCAAAACTTTGGACGCCATGCCCCCCATACCAGCCCCCAGCTCCCAGCCCCCCTTCTACCATATTCTACTTACTTTGAGCTAGAGTCACCAAATTTGGTATGAGGATAGCAATTAACAACGCCCCCCCATACCAGCCCCCAGCCCCCCTTCCACAATATTCTACTAACTTTGAGCTAGAGTCACCAAATTTGGTATGAGGATAGCAATTAACATCATAAATAGATCTGCAGCAAAACTTTGGACGCCACGCACCCCATACCAGCCCCCAGCCCCCAGCCCCCCTTCAACCATATTCTACTTATTTTGAGCTAGAGCCACCAAATTTGGTATGAGGATAGCAATTAACATCATAAATAGATCCTTTAACAAAGTTTGAGCTAGAGTCACCAAATTTGGAAGGAAGAAGGTGGAAAAGTAGGAAAATAACTGGTATTGACCCGCAAAAAACTGCATCAAAGTTTTTGAGCCAAGCCCCCCATTCCCGAGCCACCCTTGCATTAAAAATCAAAACGCCTATATCTTCTCCAATATTTGAACTAGAGCCACCAAATTTGATGCCAAGATAGGTGATGTAGAATCCTTTAAAATTTGGATGCCAAACCCACCCAAGCCGCCGATGTAATTTTCCTATCTAGATTTAGACTTTCTATAAAAAGCCAAATCTTACGCGAATTATTTTATTCTTATTTTTATACTCGATACCGAAGGTGAAGAGTATATTGGGTTTGTGCAATGTCCGTCGTGGTGTCTGTCCGTCTGTCCGTCCGTATGTTCGTAACTTTTTTTCACACCCTTCAAGTTAGAGACTTCAAACTTTGCAAATCTCTTTATCTATGGCATAGTAAATTAAAGTGTCAAGATTGGAGCTCTACGATAACTAGGGGGCTGGCAAATCGATAACCTCGACAACGCAAAATCGATTGATCCAGCTATTTCGCAAGCCCTTACAGCTAGAACTACCAAATTTGGGGAGAAAATAGCTACTATCAACCCCCAAAAAACTGCATCAAAAATTTTGGAGCCACGCCCACCTATGCCGCCCCCAGCCCCCCCGCATTTTAACACCAAAAATGCCCATATCTTCTACAGTTTTTGAGCTAGAGCCATCAAATTTGGTGCCAAGATAGGTGTTGACGATCCCCAATCAAAATCATAAAAACTTTGGATGCCAAGCCAATCTGCCCTGTCCGCCCTCAACCACCCCAACGCTTCGCTAAAAACGGTAGTGCGTGTATCTTCCAAAGTGTTTAAGCTAGAGTCACAAAATTTGGTAGGTAGATAACTGGAAACGACCCCCCAAAAACTGCATCAAAGTTTTGGGGCCCCACCTAGCAGCTTAAAAAACAGAAATGCTTATATCTATTACAGTTTTTAAGCTAGAACCACCAAATTTTGTGCCAACATAGGTGATTACAACCTCCAAAAAAATGCATAAAAACTTTGGATGCCACGCCAATCCATACTGCCCAAGCTGCCCCAAACCGCCCCAATGCTTCACTAAAAACGGGAATGCGTGTATTTTCCAAAGCGTTTAAGCTAGAGCCACCAAATTTGGTAGGAAGATAACTGGAAACGACTCCCCAAAAACTGCATCAAAGTTTTGGAGCCACGCCGCCCCTCCGTTTCACAGCCCACTGCATTTTGAAAGCAAAAACGCCTATATTTTCCACAGCTTTTGAGCTAGAGCCGCCAAATTTGGTGCCAAGATTGGAGGTGAAGAAAACCAAAAAATTTGGATGGCGCCCCCCACCCATACCGTCCCCACTCATACCGCCCCCAGCCCCCCTTCCATCATATTCTACTAACTTTGAGCTAGAGTCACCAAATTTGGTATGAGGATAACAATTACCATTATAAATAGATCTGCAGAAAAACTTTGGACGCCACACCCCCCCATACCAGCCCCCAGCCCCCATCTTTAACAAAGTTTGAGCTAGAGTCACCAAATTTGGAAGGAAGAAGGAGGAAAAGTGGGAAAATAACTGGTATTGACCCGCAAAAAACTGCATCAAAGTTTTTGAGCCAAGCCCCCCATTCCCGAGCCACCCTTGCATTAAAAATCAAAACGCCTATATCTTCTCCAATATTTGAACTAGAGCCACCAAATTTGATGCCAAGATAGGTGATGTAGAATCCTTTAAAATTTGGATGCCAAACCCACCCAAGCCGCCGATGTAATTTTCCTATCTGGAATTAGACTTTCTATAAAAAGCAATTTCAATATTTTACATTTACTGATACCGAATGAAGAGAAGGTGGAAGTGTCTGGTTTGCCCGCCTCATCAATTTTTGACACCCCATTGACTTCATTTCAAACTCTATACCTAAGGTGAAAGTATAGTGGCAGATTGTGCATGTCCAAGATCATGGTGGCTGTCAAATCTGATCCGTCCGATAACGCATCGTAATCCTTCTATTTCCACACCCTTCAAGTTAGAGACTTCAAACTTTGCGAAATACTATAACAACCAAAAATTTGGGCATGCCCATATGCGCCCAGTCCCCGAGTTTAACACTTAAAAGCCAATGTCAAGATTGTGAGCTAGTACGATAACTTAGTGCAAGATGGGCTGGACAAATCGAAATCATAACCTCGATAACGCAAAATCGATTGATCCCGCTATTTCGCAAGCCCTTACAGCTAGAACTACCAAATTTGGGGAGAAAATAGCTACTATCAACCCCCAAATAACTGCATCAAAAATTTTGGAGCCACGCCCACCTATGCCGCCCCCAGCTTCCCCGCATTTTAACACCAAAAATGCCCATATATTCTTCAGTTTTTGAGCTAGAGCCATCAAATTTGGTGCCAAGATAGGTGTTGACGATCCCCAATCAAAATAATAAAAACTTTGGATGCCAAGCCAATCTGCCCTATCCGCCCTCAACCACCCCAACGCTTCGCTAAAAACGGTAGTGCGTGTATCTTCCAAAGTGTTTAAGCTAGAGTCACAAAATTTGGTAGGTAGATAACTGGAAACGACCCCCCAAAAACTGCATCAAAGTTTTGGGGCCCCACCTAGCAGCTTAAAAAACAGAAATGCTTATATCTATTACAGTTTTTAAGCTAGAACCACCAAATTTTGTGCCAAGATAGGTGATTACAACCTCCAAAAAAATGCATAAAAACTTTGGATGCCACGCCAATCCATACTGCCCAAGCTGCCCCAAACCGCCCCAATGCTTCACTAAAAACGAGAATGCGTGTATTTTTCAAAGCGTTTAAGCTAGAGCCACCAAATTTAATAGGTAGATAACTGGAAACGACTCCCCAAAAACTGCATCAAAGTTTTGGAGCCACGCCGCCCCTCCGTTTCCCAGCCCACTGCATTTTGAAAGCAAAAACGCCTATATTTTCCACAGATTTTGAGCTAGAGCCGCCAAATTTGGTGCCAAGATTGGAGGTGAAGAAAACCAAAAAATTTGGATGGCGCCCCCCACCCATACCGTCCCCACTCATACCGCCCCCAGCCCCCCTTCCATCATATTCTACTAACTTTGAGCTAGAGTCACCAAATTTGGTATGAGGATAACAATTACCATTATAAATAGATCTGCAGAAAAACTTTGGACGCCACACCCCCCCATACCAGCCCCCAGCCCCCATCTTTAACAAAGTTTGAGCTAGAGTCACCAAATTTGGAAGGAAGAAGGAGGAAAAGTGGGAAAATAACTGGTATTGACCCGCAAAAAACTGCATCAAAGTTTTTGAGCCAAGCCCCCCATTCCCGAGCCACCCTTGCATTAAAAATCAAAACGCCTATATCTTCTCCAATATTTGAACTAGAGCCACCAAATTTGATGCCAAGATAGGTGATGTAGAATCCTTTAAAATTTGGATGCCAAACCCACCCAAGCCGCCGATGTAATTTTCCTATCTAGAATTAGACTTTCTATAAAAAGCCAAATTTTTTGCGAATTATTTTATTCTTATTTTTATACTCGATACCGAAGGTGAAGAGTATATTGGGTTTGTGCAATGTCCGTCATGGTGTCTGTCCGTCTGTCCGTCCGTATGTTCGCAACTTTTTTCGACACCCTTCAAGTTAGAGACTTCAAACTTTGCAAATCTCTTTATCTATGGCATAGTAAACTAAAGTGTCAAGATTGGAGCTCTAAGATAACTAGGGGGCTGGCAAATCGATAAACTCGATAACGCAAAATCGATAGATCCAGCTATTTCGCAAGCCCTTACAGCTAGAACTACCAAATTTGGGGAGAAAATAGCTACTAACAACCCCCAAAAAACTTTGGAGCCACGCCCACCTATGCCGCCCCCAGCCCCCCGCAGTTTAACACCAAAAATGCCCATATCTTCTACAGTTTTTGAGCTAGAGCCATCAAATTTGGTGCCAAGATAGGTGTTGATGATCCCCAATCGAAATCATAAAAACTTTGGATGCCACGCCAATCTGCCCTATCCGCCCTCAACCACCCCAACGCTTCGCTAAAGCTAGAGTTACAAAATTTGGTAGGTAGATAACTGGAAACGACCCCCCAAAAACTGCATCAAAGTTTTGGAGCCCCACCTAGCAGCTTAAAAACAGAAATGCTTATATCTATTACAGTTTTTAAGCTAGAACCACCAAATTTTGTGCCAACATAGGTGATTACAACCTCCAAAAAAATGCATAAAAACTTTGGATGCCACGCCAATACTGCTCACGCTGCCCCAAACCGCCCCAATGCTTCACTAAAAACGAGAATGCGTGTATTTTTCAAAGCGTTTAAGCTAGAGCCACCAAATTTAATAGGTAGATAACTGGAAACGACCCCCCAAAAACTGCATCAAAGTTTTGGGGCCCCACCTAGCAGCTTAAAAAACAGAAATGCTTATATCTATTACAGTTTTTAAGCTAGAACCACCAAATTTTGTGCCAACATAGGTGATTACAACCTCCAAAAAAATGCATAAGAACTTTGGATGCCACGCCAATCCATACTGCCCAAGCTGCCCCAAACCGCCCCAATGCTTCACTAAAAACGAGAATGCGTGTATTTTTCAAAGCGTTTAAGCTAGAGCCACCAAATTTAATAGGTAGATAACTGGAAACGACTCCCCAAAAACTGCATCAAAGTTTTGGAGCCACGCCGCCCCTCCGTTTCCCAGCCCACTGCATTTTGAAAGCAAAAACGCCTATATTTTCCACAGCTTTTGAGCTAGAGCCGCCAAATTTGGTGCCAAGATTGGAGGTGAAGAAAACCAAAAAATTTGGATGGCGCCCCCCACCCATACCGTCCCCACTCATACCGCCCCCAGCCCCCCTTCCATCATATTCTACTAACTTTGAGCTAGAGTCACCAAATTTGGTACGAGGATAGCAATTAACATTATAAATAGATCTGCAGAAAAACTTTGGACGCCACACCCCCCCATACCAGCCCCCAGCCACCATCTTTAACAAAGTTTGAGCTAGAGTCACCAAATTTGGAAGGAAGAAGGAGGAAAAGTAGGAAAATAACTGGTATTGACCCGCAAAAAACTGCATCAAAGTTTTTGAGCCAAGCCCCCCATTCCCGAGCCACCCTTGCATTAAAAATCAAAACGCCTATATCTTCTCCAATATTTGAACTAGAGCCACCAAATTTGATGCCAAGATAGGTGATGTAGAATCCTTTAAAATTTGGATGCCAAACCCACCCAAGCCGCCGATGTAATTTTCCTATCTAGAATTAGACTTTCTATAAAAAGCCAAATTTTATGCGAATTATTTTATTCTTATTTTTATACTCGATACCGAAGGTGAAGAGTATATTGGGTTTGTGCAATGTCCGTCATGGTGTCTGTCCGTCTGTCCGTCCGTATGTTCGCAACTTTTTTCCACACCCTTCAAGTTAGAGACTTCAAACTTTGCAAATCTCTTTATCTATGGCATAGTAAACTAAAGTGTCAAGATTGGAGCTCTACGATAACTAGGGGGCTGGCAAATCGATAAACTCGATAACGCAAAATCGATAGATCCAGCTATTTCGCAAGCCCTTACAGCTAGAACTACCAAATTTGGGGAGAAAATAGCTACTTACAACCCCCAAAAAACTTTGGAGCCACGCCCACCTATGCCGCCCCCAGCCCCCCGCAGTTTAACACCAAAAATGCCCATATCTTCTTTAGTTTTTGAGCTAGAGCCATCAAATTTGGTGCCAAGATAGGTGTTGATGATCCCCAATCGAAATCATAAAAACTTTGGATGCCACGCCAATCTGCCCTATCCGCCCTCAACCACCCCAACGCTTCGCTAAAACGGTAGTGCGTGTATCTTCCAAAGTGTTTAAGCTAGAGTTACAAAATTTGGTAGGTAGATAACTGGAAACGACCCCCCAAAAACTGCATCAAAGTTTTGGAGCCCCACCTAGCAGCTTAAAAACAGAAATGCTTATATCTATTACAGTTTTTAAGCTAGAACCACCAAATTTTGTGCCAAGATAGGTGATTACAACCTCCAAAAAAATGCATAAAAACTTTGGATGCCACGCCAATACTGCTCACGCTGCCCCAAACCGCCCCAATGCTTCACTAAAAACGGGAATGCGTGTATTTTCCAAAGCGTTTAAGCTAGAGCCACAAAATTTGGTAGGTAGATAACTAGAAACGACTCCCCAAAAACTGCATCAAAGTGTTGGAGCCACGTCGCCCCCCGTTCCCAAGCCCCCTGCATTTTGAAATCAAAAACGCCTATATTTTCCACAGCTTTTGAGCTAGAGCCGCCAAATTTGGTGCCAAGATTGAAGGTGAAGAAAACCAAAAAACTTTGATGGCGCCCCTCACCCATACCGTCCCCACCCATACCGCCCCCAGCCCCCCTTCCACCATATTCTACTAACTTCGAGCTAGAGTCACCAAATTTAGTATGAGGATAGCAATTAACATCATAAATAGATCTGCAGCAAATCTTTGGACGCCACCCCCCACCCACCATACCAGCCCACAGCCACCAGCCACCCTTTCACCATATTCTAATAACTTTGAGCTAGAGTCACCAAATTTGGTATGAGGATAGCAATTAACATCATAAATAGATCTGCAGCAAAACTTTGGACGCCACGACCCCCCCCCCCCCCATTCCAGCCCCCAGCCCCTACCTTTAACAAAGTTTGAGCAGGAGTCACCAAACTTGGAAGGAAGAAGGAGGAAAAGTAGGAAAATAACTGGTATTGACCCGCAAAAAACTGCATCAAAGTTTTTGAGCAAAGCCCCCCATTCCCGAGCCACCCTTGCATTAAAAATCAAAACGCCTATATCTTCTCCAATATTTGAACTAGAGCCACCAAATTTGATGCCAAGATAGGTGATGTAGAATCCTTTAAAATTTGGATGCCAAACCCACCGAGGCCGCCGATGTAATTTTCCTATCTATATTTAGATTTTCTATAAAAAGCCAAATTGTAATTCTTATCAAATACGGTGCAGCGCCATCTAGTTTGATCTTTTGCAGCCTATCAATCTTTAAGTAAATCATAAAATCTTTGGATGCCACGCCCATCTATACTGCCCTATCCGCCCTCAACCACCCCAACGCTTCGCTAAAAACGGTAGTGCGTGTATCTTCCAAAGTGTTTAAGCTAGAGTCACAAAATTTGGTAGGTAGATAACTGGAAAAGCCCCCAAAAACTGCATCAAAGTTTTGGGGCCCCACCTAGCAGCTTAAAAACAGAAATGCTTATATCTATTACAGTTTTTAAGCTAGAACCACCAAATTTTGTGCCAAGATAGGTGATTACAACCTCCAAAAAAATGCATAAAAACTTTGGATGCCACGCCAATCCATACTGCTCACGCTGCCCCAAACCGCCCCAATGCTTCACTAAAAACGGGAATGCGTGTATTTTCCAAAGCGTTTAAGCTAGAGTCACAAAATTTGGTAGTTGGATAACTGAAAACGACTCCCCAAAAACTGCTTCAAAGTTTTGGAGTCACGCCGCCCCCCCGTTCCCCAGCCCCCTGCATTTTGAAATCAAAAACGCCTATATTTTCCACAGCTTTTGAGCTAGAGCCGCCAAAATTGGTGCCAAGATTGGAGGTGAAGAAAACCAAAAAATTTTGATGGCGCCCCCCACCCATACCGCCCCCAGCCCCCAGCCCCCTGCCACCATATTCTACTTACTTTGAGCTAGAGTCACCAAATTTGGTATGAGGATAGCAATTAACATCATAAATAGATCTGCAGCAAAACTTTGGACGCCACGCCCCCCCATACCAGCCCCCAGTCCCCCTTCCACAATATTCTACTAACTTTGAGCTAGAGTCACCAAATTTGGTATGAGGATAGCAATTAACATCATAAATAGATCTGCAGCAAAACTTTGGACGCCACGCACCCCATACCAGCCCCCTGCCCCCAGCCCCCCTACCACCATATTCTACTTACTTTGAGCTAGAGTCACCAAATTCGGTATGAGGATAGCAATTAACATCATAAATAGATCTGCAGAAAAACTTTGGACGCCACACCCCCCCATACCAGCCCCCAGCCCCTACCTTTAACAAAGTTTGAGCTATAGTCACCAAATTTGGAAGGAAGAAGGTGGAAAAGTAGGAAAATAACTTGTATTGACCCGCAAAGAACTGCATCAAAGTTTTTGAGCCAAGCCCCCCATTCCCGAGCCACCCTTGCATTAAAAATCAAAACGCCTATATCTTCTCCAATATTTGAACTAGAGCCACCAAATTTGATGCCAAGATAGGTGATGTAGAATCCTTTAAAATTTGGATGCCAAACCCACCCAAGCCGCCGATGTAATTTTCCTATCTAGATTTAGATTTTCTATAAAAAGCCAAATTTTACGCAAATTATTTTATTCTTATTTTTATACTCGATACCGAAGGTAAAGAGTATATTGGGTTTGTGCAATGTCCGTCATGGTGTCTGTCCGTCTGTCCGTCCGTATGTTCGTAACTTTTTTCCACACCCTTCAAGTAAGAGACTTCAAACTTTGCAAATCTCTTTATCTATGGCATAGTAAATTAAAGTGTCAAGATTGGAGCTCTACGATAAATAGGGGGCTGGCAAATCGATAAACTCGATAACGCAAAATCGATTGATCCAGCTATTTCGCAAGCCCTTACAGCTAGAACTACCAAATTTGGGGAGAAAATAGCTACTATCAACCCCCAAAAAACTGCATCAAAAATTTTGGAGCCACGCCCACCTATGCCGCCCCCAGCCCCCCGCATTTTAACACTAAAAATGCCCATATATTCTACAGGTTTTGAGCTAGAGCCATCAAACTTGGTGCCAAGATAGGTGTTGACAATCCCCAATCAAAATCATAAAAACTTTGGATGCCACGCCAATCTGCCCTATCCGCCCTCAACCACCCCAACGCTTCGCTAAAAACGGTAGTGCGTGTATCTTCCAAAGTGTTTAAGCTAGAGTCACAAAATTTGGTAGGTAGATAACTGGAAACGACCCCCCAAAAACTGCATCAAAGTTTTGATAAAAACTTTGGATGCCACGCCAATCTGCCCTATCCGCCCTCAACCACCCCAACGCTTCGCTAAAAACGGTAGTGCGTGTATCTTCCAAAGTGTTTAAGCTAGAGTCACAAAATTTGGTAGGTAGATAACTGGAAACGACCCCCCAAAAACTGCATCAAAGTTTTGGGGCCCCACCTAGCAGCTTAAAAAACAGAAATGCTTATATCTATTACAGTTTTTAAGCTAGAACCACCAAATTTTGTGAAAAGATAGGTGATTACAAACTCCAAAAAAATGCATAAAAACTTTGGATGCCACGCCAATCCATACTGCCCAAGCTGCCCCAAACCGTTCCAATGCTTCACTAAAAACGGGAATGCGTGTATTTTCCAAAGCGTTTAAGCTAGAGCCACCAAATTTGGTAGGTAGATAACTGGAAACGACTCCCCAAAAACTGCATTAAAGTTTTGGAGCCACGCCGCCCCCCGTTCCCCAGCCCACTGCATTTTGAAATCAAAAACGCCTATATTTTCCGCAGCTTTTGAGCTAGAGCCGCCAAATTTGGTGCCAAAACTGGAGGAGAAGAAAACCAAAAAATTTGGATGGCGCCCCCCACCCATACCGCCCCCAGCCCCCCTTCCACCGTATTCTACTAACTTTGAGCTAGAGTCACCAAATTTAGTATGAGGATAGCAATTAACATCATAAATAGATCTGGCGCAAAACTTTGGACGCCACGCACCCCATACCAGCCCCCAGCCCCCCTTCCACCATATTCTACTAAATTCGAGCTAGAGTCACCAAATTTGGTATGAGGATAGCCATTAACATCATAAATAGATCTGCAGCAAAACTTTGGACGCCAAACCCCCCCATACCAGCCCCCAGCCCCAACCTTTAACAAAGTTTGAGCTATAGTCACCAAACTTGGAAGGAAGAAGGAGGAAAAGTAGGAAAATAACTGGTATTGACCCGCAAAAAACTGCATCAAAGTTTTTGAGCAAAGCCCCCCATTCCTGAGCCACCCTTGCATTAAAAATCAAAACGCCTATATCTTCTCCAATATTTGAACTAGAGCCACCAAATTTGATGCCAAGATAGGTGATGTAGAATCCTTTAAAATTTGGATGCCAAACCCACCCAAGCCGCCGACGTAATTTTCCTATCTATATTTAGATTTTCTATAAAAAGCCAAATTGTTATTCTTATCAAATACGGTGCAGCGCCATCTAGTTTGATCTTTTGCAGCCTATCAATCTTTAAGTAAATCATAAAATCTTTGGATGCCACGCCCATCTATACTGCCCTATCCGCCCTCAACCACCCCAACGCTTCGCTAAAAACGGTAGTGCGTGTATCTTCCAAAGCGTTTGAGCTAGAGCCACAAAATTTGGTAGGTAGATAACTGGAAACGACTCCCCAAAAACTGCATCAAAGTTTTGGAGCCACGCCGCCCCCCCGTTCCTAAGCCCCCTGCATTTTGAAATCAAAAACGCCTATATTTTCCACAGCTTTTGAGCTAGAGCCGCCAAATTTGGTGCCAAGATTGGAGGTGAAGAAAACCAAAAAATTTGGATGGCGCCCCCCACCCATACCGCCCCCAGCCCCCCTTCCACCATATTCTACTAACTTTGAGCTTGAGTCACCAAATTTTGTATGAGGATAGCAATTAACATCATAAATAGATCTGCAGCAAAACTTTGGACGCCACACCCCCCATACCAGCCCCCAGCCCCCCTTCCACCATATTCTACTAACTTTGAGCTTGAGTCACCAAATTTTGTATGAGGATAGCAATTAACATCATAAATAGATCTGCAGCAAAACTTTGGACGCCACACCCCCCCATACCAGCCCCCAGCCCCTACCTTTAACAAAGTTTGAGCAGGAGTCACCAAATTTGGAAGGAAGAAGGAGGAAAAGTAGGAAAATAACTGGTATTGACCCGCAAAAAACTGCATCAAAGTTTTCGAGCCAAGCCCCCCATTCCCGAGCCACCCTTGCATTAAAAATCAAAACGCCTATATCTTCTCCAATATTTGAACTAGAGCCACCAAATTTGATGCAAATATAGGTGATGTAGAATCCTTTAAAATTTGGATGCCAAGCCCACCCAAGCCGCCGATGTAATTTTCCTATCTAGATTTAGATTTTCTATAAAAAGCCAAATTTTACGCGAATTATTTTATTCTTATTTTTATACTCGATACCGAAGGTAAAGAGTATATTGGGTTAGTGCAATGTCCGTCATGGTGTCTGTCCGTCTGTCCGTCCGTATGTTCGCAAATTTTTTCCACACCCTTTAAGTTAGAGACTTCAAACTTTGCAAATCTCTTTATCTATGGCATAGTAAATTAAAGTGTCAAGATTGGAGCTCTACGATAACTAGGGGGCTGGCAAATCGATAAACTCGATAACGCAAAATCGATAGATCCAGCTATTTCGCAAGCCCTTACAGCTAGAACTACCAAATTTGGAGAAAAAATTGCTACTAACAACCCCCAAAAAAACTGTATCAAAAACTTTGGAGCCACGCTCACCTATGCCGCCCCCAGCCCCCCGCATTTTAACACCAAAAATTTGGTGCCAAGATAGGTGTTGACGATCCCCAATCAAAATCATCAACGCTTCGCTAAAAACGGTAGTGCGTGTATCTTCCAAAGTGTTTAAGCTAGAGTCACAAAATTTGGTAGGTAGATAACTGGAAACGACCCCCCAAAAACTGCATCAAAGTTTTGGGGCCCCACCTAGCAGCTTAAAAAACAGAAATGCTTATATATATTACAGTTTTTAAGCTAGAACCACCAAATTTTGTGCCAAGATAGGTGATAACAACCTCCAAAAAAATGCATAAAAACTTTGGATGCCACGCCAATCCATACTGCCCAAGCTGCCCCAAGCCGCCCCAATGCTTCACTAAAAACGGGAATGCGTGTATTTTCCAAAGCGTTTAAGCTAGAGCCACCAAATTTGGTAGGTAGATAACTGGAAACGACTCCCCAAAAACTGCATCAAAGTTTTGGGGCCCCACCTAGCAGCTTAAAAACAGAAATGCTTATATATATTACTGTTTTTAAGCTAGAACCACCAAATTTTGTGCCAAGATAGGTGATTACAACCTCCAAAAAAATGCATAAAAACTTTGGATGCCACGCCAATCCATACTGCCCAAGCTGCCCCAAACCGCCCCAATGCTTCACTAAAAACGGGTATGCGTGTATATTCCAAAGCGTTTAAGCTAGAGCCACCAAATTTGGTAGGTAGATAACTGGAAACGACTCCCCAAAAACTGCATCAAAGTTTTGCAGCCACGCCGCCCCCCCCGTACCACAGCCTCCTGCATTTTGAAATCAAAAACTCCTATATTTTCCACAGCTTTTGAGCTAGTACCCGCCAAATTTGGTGCCAAGATTGGAGGTGAAGAAAACCAAAAAATTTGGATGGCGCCACCCACCCATACCGCCCCCAGCCCCGCAAAAAACTGCATCAAAGTTTTTGAGCCAAGCCCCAATTCCCGAGCCACCCTTGCATTAAAAATGAAAACGCCTATATCTTCTCCAATATTTGAACTAGAGCCACCAAATTTGATGCCAAGATATGTGATGTAGAATCCTTTAAAATTTGGATGCCAAACCCACCCAAGCCGCCGATGTAATTTTCCTATCTAGATTTAGATTTTCTATAAAAAGCCAAATTGTTATTCTTATCAAATACGGTGCAGCGCCATCTAGTTTGATCTTTTGCAGCCTATCAATCGATAAGTAAACACTTGTGTCCGTTTATTACCTAGATGGCGCTGCATGGTCGCTTATGTAGCGGCCCAAATATCTGGCAACGCCATCTGAGTTTGGGTAGCGATGAATCGAACGGCAAATCGATAGATTGCTGACTTAACGCGGGCTAGAGTTATCTTGATCGATTAACAGGTCGACACAGCGAGACACTAGACCTAGTTCGAGACAATGAGTTTTGTTAAATATAAGCTACGTTATACTAGTTGAAATAAACGTAATTGGTGACAACGTTCACCAAAGTGGTGACCCCGACATTCGAAAACATGCTAAACTTCAACCAGTGCAAGTTCTCTTGATTCCGTGGAATTTTCGCACACACACGTACGTGCATTTCACAATTTAGTAACAGCGCACTTTATGCGTACACGGCCGTACAATCTACGCAGTTTGAAAGGCAGACGACTCGTTTTTGTTGAAAAAGAAGAATCATCGACTACGCCCATCACCATGACAGATTCCAATGCAGTCGTAGTTGCACAAATCCGAGATCTTCAGTTGCAACTTGAGTCACTTCGGGCAAGCGAGCCCACCAACAGAGATGAGCCACCACGCACGTACCACCGTACGCTTGCCAAAATTTTCGCACATCAACCCTCATCTGTGGTTTGCGCAAGTAGAGCGCTCATTTCCCCTACACCAAATCATTGATGACACTGACATGTTTGATCTAGTGACACTTCACTTGGAGGACGATGTGGTTTTGACAGTGGAAGATTTAGTAACTCGACCGCCGAACGAAAACAAATATTTAGCAATAAAAAATCGCTTGCTACAAAAATTCGAAGAATCTTCAGATTCGAAACTACGCCGATTGCTGCAGGGTGGAGGTGCTTCAGGCACGAAGCCTTCAGAGATTTTGGCCAACATGCGTCGACTAGCTCCGGACCCCGGCTGTGAGAAAATTATTCTCACTCTTTTTTTGGCTGAAATGCCAGCGTCGATTCGACCACTGCTTACAGTCTGGGAGGAAACTGACTTGAACAATCTTGCTAAAATTGCAGACAAGATGCTCGAAGCAAGTAACATAAACGCTACTTTTGCCATCAACGATCAACACCTTCTGTAAGCCCAACTGTCTGCGCCGCCTCAGCTGCTACACCGCTGAAGGATATAGCTGACAGTCTTCGTTCACTTTCACAAAAATATGACATGTTGCAAAAGGAAGTCAAGCGTCTCCAGTCACGTGAGCGCTCACACAGTTCATCACGAGGTTCCACCTCGACTGGAAATTCTGGCCAGCAGACATCGGGACAACAGGACAAGCTGTGTTATTATCAGGAGAGATTTGGCGAGAGTGCTCAAAAGTGCCGCCCACCTTGTGCCCTTTTTTCGTCGTTAAACTTAAAAAGCTGTCGCACGATACGCTGGCCTGCGACAGCAAAAACACAATCAGCGAAACCAAAACTCAATCAGCTGACCTACAAGAGCAGCGCCTACACGTCACCGATCGCAAATCCCACATTCGTTTCCTCATCGACTCAGGATCTGTGGTTTCTGTTATACCACGCAAACTGGTTAAGCTTAAAACCAACCGAAGCGATTTGACACTGTATGCTGCGAATCAGACGATCATTCATACCTATGGAAAGTACGTTACACAGCTGAACCTTGATCTTCGCCGAAACTTCAGTTGGCCCTTCATCATAGCCGACGTACACTCTCCGATCATTGGGGCAGATTTCTTATCAGAATTCCAGCTTCTCATCGATCTTAAAAACCGACGACTAATCGACTCGACTACTGGTCTCTCAACTGCCGCATGCTTGGCACAGGCGAAACAAATATCCGTTTCCACTGTGCAAGGCATGTTCAAGTTTCAAGAACTCCTTAACGAATTTGTGGACGTGACAAAGCCCTCCAACAAGGCTACCAGTCAACACGACGTATGCCACTATATCGAAACGCATGGAACACCAGTCGCTGATCGACCACGACGCCTATCGGGTGAGAAACTTGCTACTGCCAAGAAGGAAATCAACTTCCTGATTGAGCAAGGCATATGTCGCCCATCAAAAAGTCCTTGGTCCAGCCCATTACACATGGTGACCAAGAAAGACGGCGGTTGGCGAGCATGCGGAGATTATCGGAAGTTGAATGCAATAACCGTACCAGATCGCTATCCAATCGCTCATATCCACGATTTTGCTGAGCAACTACATGGAAAAAACATTTTCTCAACGCTGGATTTGGTAAAAGCATACTACCAAATACCCATGGCAGAAAGTGACATCAGTAAAACAGCCGTTTGCACACCTTTCGGACTGATAGAATTTCAGTACATGCCATTCGGTTTGAAAAATGCAACTCAAACGTTTCAGCGTTTCATGGACAATATATTCCGTGGCATGGATTTTGTGTATTGCTATAAAGACGACATTTTAGTAATGTCATCTTCCATCTACGAACATGAACAACACCTTCGATCTGTTTTAAAAGTTCTTCAGAAACATGGTCTAAGTATCAACCTGAGCAAATGTCAGCTAGCGCAATCACAAGTAAATTTTCTCAGCTATACAATCAACGAACATGGCATAAAACCACCATCCGAACGCATAGATGCCATTAACAACTATGTTCGTCCAGACACTATCAGCCAACTGGGCCGATTTTTGGGCGTCATTAACTATTTTCGCAAATGCATAGCACGATCATCACATATACAGGCGCCGCTCTCTGAGTTGCTAAAAGATGTAAAAAAAAATGATCAACGCAAAATTGAGTGGACCCCAGAACTCGTTTTAGCTTTTGAAGCATGCAAAAAAAGTGTCGCTGACGCTGCGCTCCTGTCGTTTCCAACACCTAAATCTGAACTTCAGCTGGTGTGCGACGCATCGGATTGCGCAATCGGAGCAGCATTAGAACAACGAGTAGACGACGAGTGGAGGCCGCTTGGATTTTTTTCCAAAAAGTTGAGCACAACTGAGAAGAATTATTCTACGTACGATCGGGAGCTGCTGGCTATTTTTGAGGCCATTAAATACTTTAAACATCTTGTCGACGGCCGCATTTTTGTAATAAAAACCGACCACAAGCCGCTTGTTTATGCATTTCAACAGCGACCAGAAAAGGCATCTCCCCGACAAATGTGTCATTTATCCTATATCTCACAATTCTCCACGACAATTCTACACGTAAAAGGATCTGAAAATACAGTCGCAGACGCCTTTTCAAGATTGTGCGCAATAACAATGCCTACAGCAATCAGTTTGCCAAAAATTGAAGAAGAACAAGCTTCGGATCCTGATCTAACACAACTATTGCAAGATTCTACATCTTTAAAACTGCAAAAAGTCCAATACGACAACAACATCTCACTTTACTGCGATGTATCCACAGGAACCGTTCGTCCGTACATACCCAAATCTCTGCGCAACAAGGTTTTTTCGCATATTCACAACTTGTCGCATCCCAGTGGTCGAGCAACAGTGCGTCAAGTACGACAGAAGTTTGTGTGGCCCTCAATGAACAAAGATGTTCTTCAATGGTGCAGGTCTTGCCTTCCTTGCCAACGCTCAAAGATTCACAAACACAATCATCTAACTCCAGAGAAGATCAATGTTCCACACGGCAGATTTGACCACGTCCATCTGGATATTATAGTGATGCCCTTGCAACAAAATTTTCGATACTGCTTGACGATGAAAGATCGATTTTCGCGTTGGCCAGAAGCGGTACCACTTTCAAACATTACCGCTGAGACAATAGCTACTGCGTTTTGGACTCAATGGGTTTCTCGATTCGGATCTCCCAAAACGATTACTACAGATCAAGGCACACAATTTGAGTCGGCATTGTTTAAACAACTTGCAAATCTTATTGGGAGTAACCACATACACACGACGGCGTTTCATCCACAGTCAAACGGTCTTATAGAAAGATGGCACAGATCCTTTAAATCATCATTAATGTGTAACAGCGGAACACCATGGCCACAACTACTGCCAACAGTGCTGCTTGGACTCCGCACTTGTTTCAAGGAAGACATCAAAGCATCTGCAGCGGAGATGTTATATGGAGCACCCATTCGACTGCCAAACGAATTTTTCGCTGATTTGGACGAAACAGTACACCCCACAACCTTTTTAAATACCTTCCGAGAACACATGCAAAAAATTCGACCAACATCAACAGCACATCACATCAAACAAAAGATGTTTCTTTTGAAAGGAATGGATAGCTGCACTCATGTATTTATACGGACCGACGCCGTTAAGCAACCTCTGGAATCTCCCTACACTGGCCCTTACGAGATTATTAAGCGCGAAAACGACAGAGTTTTCATTCTCCGAGTAAACGGAAAGGAAACGGCAGTGTCAGTTGACCGCCTCAAACCGGCTTTTGTTGCAAAGGTTGACCAACTTTTGGAATCAGAGGATTGAACCCTATACCCCTCAGAACATATGAAAGGCAAAAGCGGGTACAATTTTTAAATCAAGATTCGTGACGACTTCACTGGAAGGGGAGTACTGTAGCGGCCCAAATATCTGGCAACGCCATCTGAGTTTGGGAACAGCAAATCGATAGATTGCTGACTTAACGCGGGCTAGAGTTATCTTGATCGATTAACAGATCGACACAGCGAGACACTAGACCTAGTTCGAGACAATAAGTTTTGTTAAATATAAGCTACGTTATACTAGTTGAAATAAACGTAATTGGTGACAACGTTCACCAAACTTACTCTGTGTATTTACGCAATTATCGTGATTGCGTAAGGATTAGCAAAATGTATACAGCTGAGATATACTAATGACTATGTGCTGAGGCAGTACACTTTTCTGATCACTATCGTTCTGTGAACATGTGTTTTTGCCATTCTTGCTTGATCGCTTACATACAAACACATGTCATATTGCACTCGTTTTGGCATATTTTTAAGCGTTGCCAGACAAGCTACACCTACGCATGGAAATGCAATGTATATGCTATGCTCGAAATGCGTAAGCGCCTCAACATTTTACGCGAAATATTTTATTCTTATTTTTATACTCGATACCGAAGGTAAAGAGTATATTGGGTTTGTGCAATGTCCGTCATGGTGTCTGTCCGTCTGTCCGTCCGTATGTTCGCAACTTTTTTCCACACCCTTCAAGTTAGAGACTTCAAACTTTGCAAATCTCTTTATCTATGGCATAGTAAATTAAAGTATCAAGATTGAAGCTCTACGATAACTAGGGGGCTGGCAAATCGATAAACTCGATAACGCAAAATCGATAGATCCAGCTATTTCGCAAGCCCTTACAGCTAGAACTACCAAATTTGGGGAGAAAATAGCTACTAACAACCCCCAAAAAAACTGCATCAAAAACTTTGGAGCCACGCTCACCTATGCCGCCCCCAGCCCCCCGCATTTTAACACCAAAAATTTGGTGACAAGATAGGTGTTGACGATCCCCAATCAAAATCATCAACGCTTCGCTAAAAACGGTAGTGCGTGTATCTTCCAAAGTGTTTAAGCTAGAGTCACAAAATTTGGTAGGTAGATAACTGGAAACGACCCCCCAAAAACAGCATCAAAGTTTTGGGGCCCCACCTAGCAGCTTAAAAAACAGAAATGCTTATATCTATTACAGTTTTTAAGCTAGAACCACCAAACAACCTCCAAAAAAATGCATAAAAACTTTGGATGCCACGCCAATCCATACTGCCCAAGCTGCCCCAAACCGCCTCAATGCTTCACTAAAAACGGGAATGCGTGTATTTTCCAAAGCGTTTAAGCTAAAGCCACCAAATTTGGTAGGTAGATAACTGGAAACGACTCCCCAAAAACTGCATCAAAGTTTTGGAGCCACACCGCCCCCCCGTTCCCCAGCCCCCTGCATTTTGAAATCAAAAACGCCTATATTTTCCACAGCTTTTGAGCAAGAGCAGCCAAATTTGGTGCCAAGATTGGAGGTGAAGAAAACCAAAAAATTTGGATGGCGCCAACCACCCATACCACCCCCAGCCCCCAGCCCCCCTGCCACCATATTCTACTAACTTTGAGCTAGAGTCACCAAATTTGGTATGAGGATAGCAATTAACATCATAAATAGATCTGCAGCAAAACTTTGGACGCCACACCCCCCCATACCAGCCCCCAGCCCCTACCTTTAACAAAGTTTGAGCTAGAGTCACCAAATTTGGAAGGAAGAAGGAGGAAAAGTAGGAAAATAACTGGTATTGACCCGCAAAAAACTGCATCAAAGTTTTTGAGCCAAGCCCCCCATTCCCGAGCCACCCTTGCATTAACAATCAAAACGCCTATATCTTCTCCAATATTTGGACTAGAGCCACCAAATTTGATGCCAAGATAGGTGATGTAGAATCCTTTAAAATTTGGATGCCAAACCCACCCAAGCCGCCGACGTAATTTTCCTATCTATATTTAGATTTTCTATAAAAAGCCAAATTGTTATTCTTATCAAATACGGTGCAGCGCCATCTAGTTTGATCTTTTGCAGCCTATTAATCTTTAAGTAAATCATAAAATCTTTGGATGCCACGCCCATCTATACTGCCCTATCCGCCCTCAACCACCCCAACGCTTCGCTAAAAACGGTAGTGCGTGTATCTTCCAAAGCGTTTGAGCTAGAGCCACAAAATTTGGTAGGTAGATAACTGGAAACGACTCCCCAAAAACTGCATCAAAGTTTTGGAGCCACGCCGCCCCCCCGTTCCTAAGCCCCCTGCATTTTGAAATCAAAAACGCCTATATTTTCCACAGCTTTTGAGCTAGAGCCGCCAAATTTGGTGCCAAGATTGGAGGTGAAGAAAACCAAAAAATTTGGATGGCGCCCCCCACCCATACCGCCCCCAGCCCCCCTTCCACCATATTCTACTAACTTTGAGCTTGAGTCACCAAATTTTGTATGAGGATAGCAATTAACATCATAAATAGATCTGCAGCAAAACTTTGGACGCCACACCCCCCATACCAGCCCCCAGCCCCGCCCCCTTCCACCATATTCTACTAACTTTGAGCTTGAGTCACCAAATTTTGTATGAGGATAGCAATTAACATCATAAATAGATCTGCAGCAAAACTTTGGACGCCACACCCCCCCATACCAGCCCCCAGCCCCTACCTTTAACAAAGTTTGAGCAGGAGTCACCAAATTTGGAAGGAAGAAGGAGGAAAAGTAGGAAAATAACTGGTATTGACCCGCAAAAAACTGCATCAAAGTTTTCGAGCCAAGCCCCCCATTCCCGAGCCACCCTTGCATTAAAAATCAAAACGCCTATATCTTCTCCAATATTTGAACTAGAGCCACCAAATTTGATGCAAATATAGGTGATGTAGAATCCTTTAAAATTTGGATGCCAAGCCCACCCAAGCCGCCGATGTAATTTTCCTATCTAGATTTAGATTTTCTATAAAAAGCCAAATTTTACGCGAATTATTTTATTCTTATTTTTATACTCGATACCGAAGGTAAAGAGTATATTGGGTTAGTGCAATGTCCGTCATGGTGTCTGTCCGTCTGTCCGTCCGTATGTTCGCAAATTTTTTCCACACCCTTTAAGTTAGAGACTTCAAACTTTGCAAATCTCTTTATCTATGGCATAGTAAATTAAAGTGTCAAGATTGGAGCTCTACGATAACTAGGGGGCTGGCAAATCGATAAACTCGATAACGCAAAATCGATAGATCCAGCTATTTCGCAAGCCCTTACAGCTAGAACTACCAAATTTGGGGAGAAAATAGCTACTTACAACCCCCAAAAAACTTTGGAGCCACGCCCACCTATGCCGCCCCCAGCCCCCCGCAGTTTAACACCAAAAATGCCCATATCTTCTTTAGTTTTTGAGCTAGAGCCATCAAATTTGGTGCCAAGATAGGTGTTGATGATCCCCAATCGAAATCATAAAAACTTTGGATGCCACGCCAATCTGCCCTATCCGCCCTCAACCACCCCAACGCTTCGCTAAAACGGTAGTGCGTGTATCTTCCAAAGTGTTTAAGCTAGAGTCACAAAATTTGGTAGGTAGATAACTGGAAACGACCCCCCAAAAACTGCATCAAAGTTTTGGAGCCCCACCTAGCAGCTTAAAAACAGAAATGCTTATATCTATTACAGTTTTTAAGCTAGAACCACCAAATTTTGTGCCAAGATAGGTGATTACAACCTCCAAAAAAATGCATAAAAACTTTGGATGCCACGCCAATACTGCTCACGCTGCCCCAAACCGCCCCAATGCTTCACTAAAAACGGGAATGCGTGTATTTTCCAAAGCGTTTAAGCTAGAGCCACAAAATTTGGTAGGTAGATAACTAGAAACGACTCCCCAAAAACTGCATCAAAGTGTTGGAGCCACGTCGCCCCCCGTTCCCAAGCCCCCTGCATTTTGAAATCAAAAACGCCTATATTTTCCACAGCTTTTGAGCTAGAGCCGCCAAATTTGGTGCCAAGATTGAAGGTGAAGAAAACCAAAAAACTTTGATGGCGCCCCTCACCCATACCGTCCCCACCCATACCGCCCCCAGCCCCCCTTCCACCATATTCTACTAACTTCGAGCTAGAGTCACCAAATTTAGTATGAGGATAGCAATTAACATCATAAATAGATCTGCAGCAAATCTTTGGACGCCACCCCCCACCCACCATACCAGCCCACAGCCACCAGCCACCCTTTCACCATATTCTAATAACTTTGAGCTAGAGTCACCAAATTTGGTATGAGGATAGCAATTAACATCATAAATAGATCTGCAGCAAAACTTTGGACGCCACGACCCCCCCCCCCCCACCATTCCAGCCCCCAGCCCCTACCTTTAACAAAGTTTGAGCAGGAGTCACCAAACTTGGAAGGAAGAAGGAGGAAAAGTAGGAAAATAACTGGTATTGACCCGCAAAAAACTGCATCAAAGTTTTTGAGCAAAGCCCCCCATTCCCGAGCCACCCTTGCATTAAAAATCAAAACGCCTATATCTTCTCCAATATTTGAACTAGAGCCACCAAATTTGATGCCAAGATAGGTGATGTAGAATCCTTTAAAATTTGGATGCCAAACCCACCCAAGCCGCCGATGTAATTTTCCTATCTATATTTAGATTTTCTATAAAAAGCCAAATTGTAATTCTTATCAAATACGGTGCAGCGCCATCTAGTTTGATCTTTTGCAGCCTATCAATCTTTAAGTAAATCATAAAATCTTTGGATGCCACGCCCATCTATACTGCCCTATCCGCCCTCAACCACCCCAACGCTTCGCTAAAAACGGTAGTGCGTGTATCTTCCAAAGTGTTTAAGCTAGAGTCACAAAATTTGGTAGGTAGATAACTGGAAAAGCCCCCAAAAACTGCATCAAAGTTTTGGGGCCCCACCTAGCAGCTTAAAAACAGAAATGCTTATATCTATTACAGTTTTTAAGCTAGAACCACCAAATTTTGTGCCAAGATAGGTGATTACAACCTCCAAAAAAATGCATAAAAACTTTGGATGCCACGCCAATCCATACTGCTCACGCTGCCCCAAACCGCCCCAATGCTTCACTAAAAACGGGAATGCGTGTATTTTCCAAAGCGTTTAAGCTAGAGTCACAAAATTTGGTAGTTGGATAACTGAAAACGACTCCCCAAAAACTGCTTCAAAGATTTGGAGTCACGCCGCCCCCCCGTTCCTAAGCCCCCTGCATTTTGAAATCAAAAACGCCTATATTTTCCACAGCTTTTGAGCTAGAGCCGCCAAAATTGGTGCCAAGATTGGAGGTGAAGAAAACCAAAAAATTTTGATGGCGCCCCCCACCCATACCGCCCCCAGCCCCCAGCCCCCTGCCACCATATTCTACTTACTTTGAGCTAGAGTCACCAAATTTGGTATGAGGATAGCAATTAACATCATAAATAGATCTGCAGCAAAACTTTGGACGCCACGCCCCCCCATACCAGCCCCCAGTCCCCCTTCCACAATATTCTACTAACTTTGAGCTAGAGTCACCAAATTTGGTATGAGGATAGCAATTAACATCATAAATAGATCTGCAGCAAAACTTTGGACGCCACGCACCCCATACCAGGCCCCTGCCCCCAGCCCCCCTACCACCATATTCTACTTACTTTGAGCTAGAGTCACCAAATTCGGTATGAGGATAGCAATTAACATCATAAATAGATCTGCAGAAAAACTTTGGACGCCACACCCCCCCATACCAGCCCCCAGCCCCTACCTTTAACAAAGTTTGAGCTATAGTCACCAAATTTGGAAGGAAGAAGGTGGAAAAGTAGGAAAATAACTTGTATTGACCCGCAAAGAACTGCATCAAAGTTTTTGAGCCAAGCCCCCCATTCCCGAGCCACCCTTGCATTAAAAATCAAAACGCCTATATCTTCTCCAATATTTGAACTAGAGCCACCAAATTTGATGCCAAGATAGGTGATGTAGAATCCTTTAAAATTTGGATGCCAAACCCACCCAAGCCGCCGATGTAATTTTCCTATCTAGATTTAGATTTTCTATAAAAAGCCAAATTTTACGCAAATTATTTTATTCTTATTTTTATACTCGATACCGAAGGTAAAGAGTATATTGGGTTTGTGCAATGTCCGTCATGGTGTCTGTCCGTCTGTCCGTCCGTATGTTCGTAACTTTTTTCCACACCCTTCAAGTAAGAGACTTCAAACTTTGCAAATCTCTTTATCTATGGCATAGTAAATTAAAGTGTCAAGATTGGAGCTCTACGATAAATAGGGGGCTGGCAAATCGATAAACTCGATAACGCAAAATCGATTGATCCAGCTATTTCGCAAGCCCTTACAGCTAGAACTACCAAATTTGGGGAGAAAATAGCTACTATCAACCCCCAAAAAACTGCATCAAAAATTTTGGAGCCACGCCCACCTATGCCGCCCCCAGCCCCCCGCATTTTAACACTAAAAATGCCCATATATTCTACAGGTTTTGAGCTAGAGCCATCAAACTTGGTGCCAAGATAGGTGTTGACAATCCCCAATCAAAATCATAAAAACTTTGGATGCCACGCCAATCTGCCCTATCCGCCCTCAACCACCCCAACGCTTCGCTAAAACGGTAGTGCGTGTTTGAGCTAGAGTCACAAAATTTGGTAGGTAGATAACTGGAAACGACCCCCCAAAAACTGCATCAAAGTTTTGGAGCCCCACCTAGCAGCTTAAAAACAGAAATGCTTATATCTATTACAGTTTTTAAGCTAGAACCACCAAATTTTGTGCCAAGATAGGTGATTACAACCCCAAAAAAAATGCATAAAAACGTTGGATGCCACGCCAATCCATACTGCTCACGCTGCCCCAAACCGCCCCAATGCTTCACTAAAAACGAGAATGCGTGTAT
This sequence comes from Scaptomyza polygonia, assembly GCA_035044585.1. Lineage (NCBI taxonomy): Eukaryota > Metazoa > Arthropoda > Insecta > Diptera > Drosophilidae > Scaptomyza > Scaptomyza polygonia. The sequence goes on from JAWNNU010001119.1 coordinate 35,965, forward strand.
TTTCCAAAGAGTTTAAGCTAGAGCCACCAAATTTGGTAGGTAGATAACTAGAAACGACTCCCCAAAAACTGCATCAAAGTGTTGGAGCCACGTCGCCCCCCGTTCCCAAGCCCCCTGCATTTTGAAATCAAAAACGCCTATATTTTCCACAGCTTTTGAGCTAGAGCCGCCAAATTTGGTGCCAAGATTGAAGGTGAAAAAAACCAAAAAATTTTGATGGCGCCCCCCACCCATACCGTCCCCACCCATACCGCCCCCAGCCCCCCTTCCACCATATTCTACTAACTTTGAGCTAGAGTCACCAAATTTAGTATGAGGATATCAATTAACATCATAAATAGATCTGGCGCAAAACTTTGGACGCCACGCCCCCCCCCCCCATACCAGCCCCCAGCCCCCCTTCCACCATATTCTACTAAATTCGAGCTTGAGTCACCAAATTTGGTATGAGGATAGCAATTAACATCATAAATAGATCTGCAGCAAAACTTTGGACGCCACCCCCCCCATACCAGCCCCCAGTCCACCTTCCACAATATTCTACTAACTTTGAGCTAGAGTCACCAAATTCGGTATGAGGATAGCAATTAACATCATAAATAGATCTGCAGAAAAACTTTGGACGCCACACCCCCCCATACCAGCCCCCAGCCCCCCTTCCACCATATTCTACTTACTTTGAGCTAGAGTCACCAAATTCGGTATGAGGATAGCAATTAACATCATAAATAGATCTGCAGAAAAACTTTGGACGCCACACCCCCCCATACCAGCCCCCAGCCCCTACCTTTAACAAAGTTTGAGCTAGAGTCACCAAATTTGGAAGGAAGAAGGAGGAAAAGTAGGAAAATAACTGGTATTGACCCGCAAAAAACTGCATCAAAGTTTTTGAGCCAAGCCCCCCATTCCCGAGCCACCCTTGCATTAAAAATCAAAACGCCTATATCTTCTCCAATATTTGAACTAGAGCCACCAAATTTGATGCCAAGATAGGTGATGTAGAATCCTTTAAAATTTGGATGCCAAACCCACCCAAGCCGCCGATGTAATTTTCCTATTGTGACAGGATGATCGGTTTATAAAAGTGACCACGAATTACGTTTTAATGTATTTATATATTTATTCATTAGCTCGGGTCGTATGTCGTCTGTTCTCTCTTACGATCAGGTACCAACTGAATGGCGCGCTTCTCGCGCGTCATTTCTTGCATTACTCATCTTAGTTTTAACAGCTCTTATGAGTATTACATTATAGCTCATTAGCAGCATTACATTCTTATGTTATGTATCTTAAACTAGTGTGACCGTACCAGTGGTTAGTGGTGGCCTACTACAACTCGGCCATCCTGACGTTTTGGATCTCCTGATCACGCTTATTTTATTTACAACCTATCTTATTAGTATTATTTTTTTTTTTAGTTTCTAAATCTTATTCTAAGTAATGAACATATCTATTTGATTATGGAATTTTACATATTAAGTTGATTTTTTCTTTTTTCCAAACCAATGTCTTATATTCTGCACGCTCCAAACACCTTGATAAGGGTTACGTGATACTTGGAAACCTTCAACGTCTTTTAACAGAAATCGGTCGTTTCTTAAAACTTTTGCTATCATGTAAGGTCCTTTATTTTTAGGTATTAATTTTCTAGATGCCCCTATTGTGCTGTCGAAATTTTTGACCATGACATAGTCACCTTTTTTATATTCTTTTGGTTTTCGTTTGCCAGAGTCGTATTTGATTTTGTTGTAAGACTGTGCCTGTTTTTGTTTTTCTGATGCTTCAGTTCTTATTTCTATTAAACTTTTCCCCGTTGGATTGATATTAATTTCTTCCAATTTTTCTTTTAAGTCGTCTCTTAACTTTCCCCATTGTCCTATGCCGAATAACATTGTACTTGGCGTCTGATTAATGCTTCTGTGTTGCGTGTTGTTGATCGCAAATTCTACATCTTCTAAAACCATATCCCAGTGTAAACCTTTGCCTGGTTCTACTAACTTTGCGATCATTGGTCCAATGCTTCTGTTGATTCTTTCCACTTGACCGTTGGCCTGTGGTGACCCTGTTGCAATCTTCATATGCTTAACTCCACTTTCATCTAAAAATTCATCGAAATCCTTTGAGGTAAAACAAGAGCCACGGTCTGAGATAATGTATTTCGGCCTACTGTACGCCCTAAAATAATCTTTAAGCGCAACTATTGCCTCTTTAGTGTTTGTTGTCTTTGTGGCGTACAGTCGCACAAATTTTGTGAAACCATCTATAATTACGAAAATGTGCTTTTTAGGTCTGCCGGAGTCAACAGGTCCATAATGGTCAATGTGCACTATCTCAAAAGGCTTGTTGCCTTTAGGAATGCAGTGTAGTAAACCTTCTCCTTTTCCTGTTTTTGGGGAGTATGCTATGCATTTTAAACAGTTTTCAATGTGATCGCAGCATTTCTCTTTCATTTTGGGAAACCAATAACTTTTGCCTATTAAATTTGTCATTTTGTCTCTACCTATGTGTCCTATTTCATTATGGTATTTGTAAAGGACATGATCTTCCATTTCTTCTGGAACGTAAAAAACTATTCTGTCGTCGTTCGTTTTTCGATAAACTATTCCGTTTCGCATTTCAAACAATTTGTGCTCGGTTGTTTCTAAAAGTTTTTTAAGCTCTTGTATATTATGGTCTTTAGCTTGGCAGATTATCAAATTGTCTTCAAAACTGTTCGTCTCTATGATTAGTATATTATTGTATCTACTTAAAGCGTCCACATGTTGCATCTTAGTCCCTGCTCTATGAATCAATTCATAGTCGTAGTCTTGAAGCTCTAAAGCCCATCGAGCAATTCGAGGGTTGAGCTCAATCTTGTTTAATGTTAGTGTTAAAGAGTTGCAGTCGGTAATGATTTTGAACTTTTTCCCTTGAAGATATATGCGGAATCTACGCAATGCATATAGTATTGCTAAAGTTTCTAGTTCGAAACTGTGGTATTTAGCTTCTGTCTCTGTAGTGCGCTTTGAAAAGTAAAATATTGGGTGAAGCTTTCCATCTGATTTTTTTTGGAGTAACACTGCACCAAATCCTAAAGCGCTAGCATCGCAGTGTAACTCAATCTCGTCTTTATAATTGTATATTGCTAAGACTGGTGATTGTAGTAACTTTTCTTTAAGCGTTAGGAAGCAGTTTAATTCTTTTTCGGTAAACTCGAAATGTCTATCCTTTTTAAGTAAATCATATAATGGTTTGGCTATCGTTGAATAATCTTTTATAAATCTACGGAAATAAGAGCACAGTCCGAGGAAACCTTGGACTGCCTGCGTTTTTTCTGGTACTGGGAAATTTTGTACTGCCTCTATTCCTTTGTTATCGGCGCGAATGCCTTCTTTTGTTATTAAGAATCCTAAGTACTTAATACTTGATTGTAAAAATTCACATTTGTCCATACGTAATTCCAATTTGTTTTGAGACAGTCTTCTAAAAACTTCTATGAGCGTTTCTAAATGTTCGTTTATATTTTTGCTAGCAACCATAATATCGTCCATGTATACTGTAACTTTGTTTTCTTTGATCAAATCGGAAAAAATTGTGTTTACAAATCGTTGGAACACTGCTGAAGCAGTCTTCAGCCCCATTGGCATTCTGAGAAATTCGAATTGTCCCAAAGGTGTTACAAATGATGTGTATTTAATTGATTCCTTTTCTACGAATATATGAAAGTATCCATTTTTGAGATCTAACTTGGAAAACACGGTTTTGTTAACTAAACTGTCCAGTAAATCGTCAATTAGTGGCAAAGGATAGTTATCTTTTATTAACACCTTGTTAAGTTTTCTGAAGTCTATGCACAGTCTTAGGTCTCCTGTTTTTTTCTTAACTAGAACTATTGGTGAAGCATATTCTGAACTACTGGGTTGTATAATGCCGTTTTTTAAGTATTCGTCTAACAATTGTTGTAATTTGTCTTTTTCTGTATACGAGAGCCGTCTGGGGTTGCAGCTAAATGGTTTAGATTTTTCTAAATTAAGCTTTATTTCGCATTTGACTACTGGCTCGTTTGGTTTTTCAGCGTTTACATAGTAGTTTTCTATTATCCGTTTAAATTCGCATTGTGTTGCATAGTGCATCTTGTTTCCGATATTGTATTCAATCATTCCGTCTTCTGTTAAATTAATGTCGAGCATTTCATTCTGAAAATTTTCTTTAAGAATATCGGTGCTGCTTGCGATTCTATTAATTTCTAACTGTTCTTCGTTGCTTTCTGTTGATTGATCGGATGTTGTTATATTTACTTGTGTATTACCTGTTTCAATAATTGCGTTATTAATAATCTGACTAACTGTGTCTTCACCTGTTGGTGTTGTGTTTGCTGCAGTATGGACTATCGGTTTAACCAATTTGTTTGGTGAAATAATTGCAGTATTATCTGATTCTTTTTTTGCTGATTGACTGTAGATATAACCGATGTTTCCCTTTCGAGACTAATCATTGGTCTAACTGTTGGGTTACTTTTAGTACTGACTGTTTTCATAGGTGTTGCATTAATTTTGGGGCTAACTGTTTTCATAACTGTTGCATTAAAATCGGGGTTAACTGTTTTCATAACTGTTGCATTAAAATTGGAGTTAACTGTTTTCATAACTGTTGCATTAAAATTGGGGTTAACTGTTTTCATAACTGTTGCATTAAAATTGGGACTAACTGTTTTCATAACTGTTGCATTAAAATTGGGACTAACTGTTTTCATAACTGTTGCATTAAAATTGGGACTAACTGTTTTCATAACTGTTGCATTAAAATTGGGACTAACTGTTTTCATAACTGTTGCATTAAAATTGGGACTGACTGTTTTCATAACTGTTGCGTTAAAATTGGGACTAACTGTTTTCATAACTGTTGCATTAAAATTGGGGATAGTGGTTGGCATAACCGTTTTACTAATTTTAGTTATTATCGTTGGCATAGCATCACCTTTTGTATCATAGCTTGGTTTATCAACTCGAACCGTTTCTGTCTCTCTAAATTGAGTTTCCGTTTTCTCAACTGTAACCATTTTCAAGGTGCTTAAATCTAAATTAAGGTCGCACGCGTACATGAAATCTCTCCCAAGCACTACATCATGGCCCATAGACTCGTTGGACACGACGTTTAAATGAAAATAACATTTATTCAATTTGTTCTTTAACACATAAGAAATGGCTTTCCCATAAATTTTCAGTTGGCTATGGTTAAAGCCGTTATAAGAATTTAAAACAGGTTGTAGCGCTACTTCACTTGGCACGCGATACCTTTTAATGAACGAGATGGGGCTTCCCGAGTCTATGAGGCATTCTGCACTTACTGGATATGAGATAGCGTCCGCAAAATATATTCTAAATTGTCTTACATAATTGTTTGAAATGTTGCTCTTCCTTTCCGGACATTGTCCCACGAAGTGTCCCAACACGCCGCATGCGTAGCATGACCCAGGCTCGCGTTTTGGCTTGCGGCACTCCTTTGCAATGTGCCCCTTCGAATTGGAGTTAAGACAGCGCCTCTCCTTGTCGTCTACTGACTTGAGCTGTGAACGCGCCGTGTTGTTAACTTCCTTTTTTGGAAGTTGAATTCCCGCGAAGGCCTTCGACACTTGCGACGGTTCGTTGAAGCATTGAATGCGCGCTTGGTTGCGCAGATTTGGTGATGGGATGCCCTCTATGATGTTCTCCAGTAGCTCCTCCTTATCGATGTTAACTTTGCCTGCTAAAATAAGCTTATCCTCGAAGTATGCTGTGAAGTGCTCTCCAAACTGCCATTGCCGCTTTTGGAAAGTATTGCGATTTTCCGCCTTGGAAGCGCTTTCACCAAAAGCCATAATTAGTTGCTCTAGAACCTGGTCGACTGGTTCCAAGATGCGCGCGTCGATTTCGTGTAACCACTGTTGAGCTTTGCCTTTTAGTTTTGCCAAAACTAGCATATGGCAGTATGCGGAGTTTAAACCATAGATTTGCGCGATGTTTTTCACTTGTCTGGCCCAGTTGCGTGCGCACGATTCTCCAATGTAGTCCATGGTAACTTCTTTGGTCAAAGCAAATGCTGCCGTTGACGAATCGCAAAGTTTGTTTACGTTTGCGTTTCGGTGTTGAATAACGCCTCTGCGATTAGTATTGTCCAACACAGCACTGTTATCGCCGCAAACATCGATTCTGTTAACAGAATGAGTATCGTTACTGTTAACGTTGGTCTCGATCCCGCGGATGTTAACAGTTGACATTCCTCTGTTAATGTTGTTGTGGCCGCCGTTGTCGCCGCCGCTGTCGCTGTTGTTGCCGCTTGCATCGTTGTAGCCGCTGTGACGGTTGTCGCTGCCGTTGTCGCTGTCGTTACCGTTACTTTCGCCGTTACCGTTATTGTTGCTGTCGCCTTCATCGTTGTTGTCGCCTCTATGTTTTTGAGCTGCGATTGATAATTTCATGTGAAGCTGCTGCAGTAACTTTTTGCTAGCCTCGATTTCGCTATTTAGTTTTTCCAACTCATCTTTTTTGTCCCGAGCATGTTGAAATTCGTCAGCCGCCATCTCCGAATATGCGCTCACTGCTGCGACACCATACTGAAGATAGTTTTCGTTGTCGCTCGCTGACTCTAACGGTTCTTGCGACGCCGCCTGCGAATTCTCGCTACGCGCTTGTGGTTGGCAAGCTCAGAACGGCAAGCCAATTTTTAAGCTGCACCAACGAAAATTCTTTTATGTCGATATTGTTCATTGCGAGTAATCCCACTTCTGATATTGTGACAGGATGATCGGTTTATAAAAGTGACCACGAATTACGTTTTAATGTATTTATATATTTATTCATTAGCTCGGGTCGTATGTCGTCTGTTCTCTCTTACGATCAGGTACCAACTGAATGGCGCGCTTCTCGCGCGTCATTTCTTGCATTACTCATCTTAGTTTTAACAGCTCTTATGAGTATTACATTATAGCTCATTAGCAGCATTACATTCTTATGTTATGTATCTTAAACTAGTGTGACCGTACCAGTGGTTAGTGGTGGCCTACTACACTATCTAGATTTAGATTTTCTATAAAAAGCCAAATTTTACGCGAATTATTTTTTTCTTATTTTTATACTCGATACCGAAGGTAAAGAGTATATTGGGTTTGTGCAATGTCCGTCATGGTGTCTGTCCGTCCGTATGTTCGCAACTTTTTTCCACACCCTTCAAGTTAGAGTCTTCAAACTTTGCAAATCTCTTTATCTATGGCATAGTAAATTAAAGTGTCAAGATTGGAGCTCTACGATAACTAGGGGGCTGTCAAATCGATAAACTTGATAACGCAAAATCGTTTGATCCAGCTATTTCGCAAGCCCTTACAGCTAGAACTACCAAATTTAGGGAGAAAATAGCTACTAACAACCCCCAAAAAACTGCATCAAAAATTTTGGAGCCACGCCCACCTATGCCGCCCCCAGCCCCCCCGCAGTTTAACACCAAAAATGCCCATATCTTCTACAGTTTTTGAGCTAGAGCCATCAAATTTGGTGCCAAGATAGGTGTTGACGATCCCCAATCAAAATCATAAAAACTTTGGATGCCACGCCAATCTGCCCTATCCGCCCTCAACCACCCCAACGCTTCGCTAAAAACGGTAGTGCGTGTATCTTCCAAAGTGTTTAAGCTAGAGTCACAAAATTTGGTAGGTAGATAACTGGAAACGACCCCCCAAAAACTGCATCAAAGTTTTGGGGCCCCACCTAGCAGCTTAAAAAACAGAAATGCTTATATCTATTACAGTTTTTAAGCTAGAACCACCAAATTTTGTGAAAAGATAGGTGATTACAAACTCCAAAAAAATGCATAAAAACTTTGGATGCCACGCCAATCCATACTGCCCAAGCTGCCCCAAACCGTTCCAATGCTTCACTAAAAACGGGAATGCGTGTATTTTCCAAAGCGTTTAAGCTAGAGCCACCAAATTTGGTAGGTAGATAACTGGAAACGACTCCCCAAAAACTGCATTAAAGTTTTGGAGCCACGCCGCCCCCCGTTCCCCAGCCCACTGCATTTTGAAATCAAAAACGCCTATATTTTCCGCAGCTTTTGAGCTAGAGCCGCCAAATTTGGTGCCAAAACTGGAGGAGAAGAAAACCAAAAAATTTGGATGGCGCCCCCCACCCATACCGCCCCCAGCCCCCCTTCCACCGTATTCTACTAACTTTGAGCTAGAGTCACCAAATTTAGTATGAGGATAGCAATTAACATCATAAATAGATCTGGCGCAAAACTTTGGACGCCACGCACCCCATACCAGCCCCCAGCCCCCCTTCCACCATATTCTACTAAATTCGAGCTAGAGTCACCAAATTTGGTATGAGGATAGCCATTAACATCATAAATAGATCTGCAGCAAAACTTTGGACGCCAAACCCCCCCATACCAGCCCCCAGCCCCAACCTTTAACAAAGTTTGAGCTATAGTCACCAAACTTGGAAGGAAGAAGGAGGAAAAGTAGGAAAATAACTGGTATTGACCCGCAAAAAACTGCATCAAAGTTTTTGAGCAAAGCCCCCCATTCCTGAGCCACCCTTGCATTAAAAATCAAAACGCCTATATCTTCTCCAATATTTGAACTAGAGCCACCAAATTTGATGCCAAGATAGGTGATGTAGAATCCTTTAAAATTTGGATGCCAAACCCACCCAAGCCGCCGACGTAATTTTCCTATCTATATTTAGATTTTCTATAAAAAGCCAAATTGTTATTCTTATCAAATACGGTGCAGCGCCATCTAGTTTGATCTTTTGCAGCCTATCAATCTTTAAGTAAATCATAAAATCTTTGGATGCCACGCCCATCTATACTGCCCTATCCGCCCTCAACCACCCCAACGCTTCGCTAAAAACGGTAGTGCGTGTATCTTCCAAAGCGTTTGAGCTAGAGCCACAAAATTTGGTAGGTAGATAACTGGAAACGACTCCCCAAAAACTGCATCAAAGTTTTGGAGCCACGCCGCCCCCCCGTTCCTAAGCCCCCTGCATTTTGAAATCAAAAACGCCTATATTTTCCACAGCTTTTGAGCTAGAGCCGCCAAATTTGGTGCCAAGATTGGAGGTGAAGAAAACCAAAAAATTTGGATGGCGCCCCCCACCCATACCGCCCCCAGCCCCCCTTCCACCATATTCTACTAACTTTGAGCTTGAGTCACCAAATTTGGTATGAGGATAGCAATTAACATCATAAATAGATCTGCAGCAAAACTTTGGAGCCAGCCCACCCCCCCGCTCCCAGCCCCCCTTCACCATATTCTACACTTTGAGCTAGAGTCACCAAATTTGGTATGAGGATAGCAATTAACATCGCCCCCCATACCAGCCCCCAGTCCACCTTCCACATATTCCTAACTTTGAGCTAGAGTCACCAAATTTGGTATGAGGATAGCAATTAACATCATAAATAGATCTGCAGCAAAACTTTGGACGCCACGCACCCCATACCAGCCAGCCCTCAGCCCCCCTTCAACCATATTCTACTTATTTTGAGCTAGAGCCACCAAATTTGGTATGAGGATAGCAATTAACATCATAAATAGATCATTTAACAAAGTTTGAGCTAGGAGTCACCAAATTTGGAAGGAAGAAGGAGGAAAAGTAGGAAAATAACTGGTATTGACCCGCAAAAAACTGCATCAAAGTTTTTGAGCCAAGCCCCCCATTCCCGAGCCACCCTTGCATTAAAAATCAAAACGCCTATATCTTCTCCAATATTTGAACTAGAGCCACCAAATTTGATGCCAAGATAGGTGATGTAGAATCCTTTAAAATTTGGATGCCAAACCCACCCAAGCCGCCGATGTAATTTTCCTATCTAGATTTAGATTTTCTATAAAAAGCCAAATTTTACGCGAATTATTTTATTCTTATTTTTATACTCGATACCGAAGGTAAAGAGTATATTGGGTTTGTGCAATGTCCGTCATGGTGTCTGTCCGTCTGTCCGTCCGTATGTTCGCAACTTTTTTCCACACCCTTCAAGTTAGAGACTTCAAACTTTGCAAATCTCTTTATCTATGGCATAGTAAATTAAAGTGTCAAGATTGGAGCTCTACGATAACTAGGGGGCTGGCAAATCGATAAACTCGATAACGCAAAATCGATAGATCCAGCTATTTCGCAAGCCCTTACAGCTAGAACTACCAAATTTGGGGAGAAAATAGCTACTAACAACCCCCAAAAAACTGCATCAAAAATTTTGGAGCCACGCCCACCTATGCCGCCCCCAGCCCCCCGCAGTTTAACACCAAAAATGCCCATATCTTCTACAGTTTTTGAGCTAGAGCCATCAAATTTGGTGCCAAGATAGGTGTTGACGATCCCCAATCAAAATCATAAAAACTTTGGATGCCACGCCAATCTGCCCTATCCGCCCTCAACCACCCCAACGCTTCGCTAAAAACGGTAGTGCGTGTATCTTCCAAAGTGTTTAAGCTAGAGTCACAAAATTTGGTAGGTAGATAACTGGAAACGACCCCCCAAAAACTGCATCAAAGTTTTGGGGCCCCACCTAGCAGCTTAAAAAACAGAAATGCTTATATCTATTACAGTTTTTAAGCTAGAACCACCAAATTTTGTGCCAAGATAGGTGATTACAACCTCCAAAAAAATGCATAAAAACTTTGGATGCCACGCCAATCCATACTGCCCAAGCTGCCCCAAACCGCCCCAATGCTTCACTAAAAACGGGAATGCGTGTATTTTCCAAAGCGTTTAAGCTAGAGCCACCAAATTTGGTAGGTAGATAACTGGAAACGACTCCCCAAAAACTGCATCAAAGTTTTGGAGCCACGCCGCCCCCCCGTTCCCCAGCCCACTGCATTTTGAAATCAAAAACGCCTATATTTTCCACAGCTTTTGAGCTAGAGCCGCCAAATTTGGTGCCAAGATTGGAGGTGAAGAAAACCAAAAAATTGGGATGGCGCCCCCCACCCATACCGTCCCCACTCATACCGCCCCCAGCCCCCCTTCCACCATATTCTACTAACTTTGAGCTAGAGTCACCAAATTTGGTATGAGGATAGCAATTAACATCATAAATAGATCTGCAGCAAAACTTTGGACGCCACACCCCCCCATACCAGCCCCCAGCCCCTACCTTTAACAAAGTTTGAGCTAGGAGTCACCAAATTTGGAAGGAAGAAGGAGGAAAAGTAGGAAAATAACTGGTATTGACCCGCAAAAAACTGCATCAAAGTTTTTGAGCCAAGCCCCCCATTCCCGAGCCACCCTTGCATTAAAAATCAAAACGCCTATATCTTCTCCAATATTTGAACTAGAGCCACCAAATTTGATGCCAAGATAGGTGATGTAGAATCCTTTAAAATTTGGATGCCAAACCCACCCAAGCCGCCGATGTAATTTTCCTATCTAGATTTAGATTTTCTATATAGAGCCAAATTTTACGCGAATTATTTTATTCTTATTTTTATACTCGATACCGAAGGTAAAGAGTATATTGGGTTTGTGCAATGTCCGTCATGGTGTCTGTCCGTCTGTCCGTCCGTATGTTCGCAACTTTTTTCCACACCCTTCAAGTTAGAGACTTCAAACTTTGCAAATCTCTTTATCTATGGCATAGTAAATTAAAGTGTCAAGATTGGAGCTCTACGATAACTAGGGGGCTGGCAAATCGATAAACTCGATAACGCAAAATCGATAGATCCAGCTATTTCGCAAGCCCTTACAGCTAGAACTACCAAATTTGGGGAGAAAATAGCTACTAACAACCCCCAAAAAACTGCATCAAAAATTTTGGAGCCACGCCCACCTATGCCGCCCCCAGCCCCCCGCAGTTTAACACCAAAAATGCCCATATCTTCTACAGTTTTTGAGCTAGAGCCATCAAATTTGGTGCCAAGATAGGTGTTGACGATCCCCAATCGAAAATCATAAAAACTTTGGATGCCACGCCCATCTATACTGCCCTATCCGCCCTCAACCACCCCAACGCATCGCTAAAAACGGTAGTGCGTGTATCTTCCAAAGTGTTTAAGCTAGAGTCACAAAATTTGGTAGGTAGATAACTGGAAACGACCCCCCAAAAACTGCATCAAAGTTTTGGGGCCCCACCTAGCAGCTTAAAAACAGAAATGCTTATATCTATTACAGTTTTTAAGCTAGAACCACCAAATTTTGTGCCAAGATAGGTGATTACAACCTCCAAAAAAATCTAGAGCCACCAAATTTAATAGGTAGATAACTGGAAACGACTCCCCAAAAACTGCATCAAAGTTTTGGAGCCACGCCGCCCCTCCGTTTCCCAGCCCACTGCATTTTGAAAGCAAAAACGCCTATATTTTCCACAGCTTTTGAGCTAGAGCCGCCAAATTTGGTGCCAAGATTGGAGGTGAAGAAAACCAAAAAATTTGGATGGCGCCCCCAACCCATACCGTCCCCACTCATACCGCCCCCAGCCCCCCTTCCATCATATTCTACTAACTTTGAGCTAGAGTCACCAAATTTGGTATGAGGATAGCAATTAACATTATAAATAGATCTGCAGAAAAACTTTGGACGCCACACCCCCCCATACCAGCCCCCAGCCCCCATCTTTAACAAAGTTTGAGCTAGAGTCACCAAATTTGGAAGGAAGAAGGTGGAAAAGTAGGAAAATAACTGGTATTGACCCGCAAAAAACTGCATCAAAGTTTTTGAGCCAAGCCCCCCATTCCCGAGCCACCCTTGCATTAAAAATCAAAACGCCTATATCTTCTCCAATATTTGAACTAGAGCCACCAAATTTGATGCCAAGATAGGTGATGTAGAATCCTTTAAAATTTGGATGCCAAACCCACCCAAGCCGCCGATGTAATTTTCCTATCTAGAATTAGACTTTCTATAAAAAGCCAAATTTTATGCGAATTATTTTATTCTTATTTTTATACTCGATACCGAAGGTAAAGAGTATATTGGGTTTGTGCAATGTCCGTCATGGTGTCTGTCCGTCTGTCCGTCCGTATGTTCGCAACTTTTTTCCACACCCTTCAAGTAAGAGACTTCAAACTTTGCAAATCTCTTTATCTATGGCATAGTAAATTAAAGTGTCAAGATTGGAGCTCTACGATAACTAGGGGGCTGGCAAATCGATAAACTCGATAACGCAAAATCGATAGATCCAGCTATTTCGCAAGCCCTTACAGCTAGAACTACCAAATTTGGGGAGAAAATAGCTACTTACAACCCCCAAAAAACTTTGGAGCCACGCCCACCTATGCCGCCCCCAGCCCCCCGCAGTTTAACACCAAAAATGCCCATATCTTCTTCAGTTTTTGAGCTAGAGCCATCAAATTTGGTGCCAAGATAGGTGTTGATGATCCCCAATCGAAATCATAAAAACTTTGGATGCCACGCCAATCTGCCCTATCCGCCCTCAACCACCCCAACGCTTCGCTAAAACGGTAGTGCGTGTATCTTCCAAAGTGTTTAAGCTAGAGTTACAAAATTTGGTATGTAGATAACTGGAAACGACCCCCCAAAAACTGCATCAAAGTTTTGGAGCCCCACCTAGCAGCTTAAAAACAGAAATGCTTATATCTATTACAGTTTTTAAGCTAGAACCACCAAATTTTGTGCCAAGATAGGTGATTACAACCTCCAAAAAAATGCATAAAAACTTTGGATGCCACGCCAATACTGCTCACGCTGCCCCAAACCGCCCCAATGCTTCACTAAAAACGGGAATGCGTGTATTTTCCAAAGCGTTTAAGCTAGAGCCACAAAATTTGGTAGGTAGATAACTAGAAACGACTCCCCAAAAACTGCATCAAAGTGTTGGAGCCACGTCGCCCCCCGTTCCCAAGCCCCCTGCATTTTGAAATCAAAAACGCCTATATTTTCCACAGCTTTTGAGCTAGAGCCGCCAAATTTGGTGCCAAGATTGAAGGTGAAGAAAACCAAAAAACTTTGATGGCGCCCCTCACCCATACCGTCCCCACCCATACCGCCCCCAGCCCCCTTCCACCATATTCTACTAACTTCGAGCTAGAGTCACCAAATTTAGTATGAGGATAGCAATTAACATCATAAATAGATCTGCAGCAAAACTTTGGACGCCACGACCCCCCCCCCCCCATTCCAGCCACCAGCCCCTACCTTTAACAAAGTTTGAGCAGGAGTCACCAAACTTGGAAGGAAGAAGGAGGAAAAGTAGGAAAATAACTGGTATTGACCCGCAAAAAACTGCATCAAAGTTTTTCAGCAAAGCCCCCCATTCCCGAGCCACCCTTGCATTAAAAATCAAAACGCCTATATCTTCTCCAATATTTGAACTAGAGCCACCAAATTTGATGCCAAGATAGGTGATGTAGAATCCTTTAAAATTTGGATGCCAAACCCACCGAGGCCGCCGATGTAATTTTCCTCTCTATATTTAGATTTTCTATAAAAAGCCAAATTGTAATTCTTATCAAATACGGTGCAGCGCCATCTAGTTTGATCTTTTGCAGCCTATCAATCTTTAAGTAAATCATAAAATCTTTGGATGCCACGCCCATATATACTGCCCTATCCGCCCTCAACCACCCCAACGCTTCGCTAAAAACGGTAGTGCGTGTATCTTCCAAAGTGTTTAAGCTAGAGTCACAAAATTTGGTAGGTAGATAACTGGAAACGACCCCCAAAAACTGCATCAAAGTTTTGGGGCCCCACCTAGCAGCTTAAAAACAGAAATGCTTATATCTATTACAGTTTTTAAGCTAGAACCACCAAATTTTGTGCCAAGATAGGTGATTACAACCTCCAAAAAAATGCATAAAAACTTTGGATGCCACGCCAATCCATACTGCCCAAGCTGCCCCAAACCGCCCCAATGCTTCACTAAAAACGGGAATGCGTGTATTTTCCAAAGCGTTTAAGCTAGAGCCACCAAATTTGGTAGGTAGATAACTGGAAACGACTCCCCAAAAACTGCATCAAAGTTTTGGAGCCACTCGCCCCCCCGTTCCCCAGCCCCCTGCATTTTGAAATCAAAAACGCCTATATTTTCCACAGCTTTTGAGCTAGAGCAGCCAAATTTGGTGCCAAGATTGGAGGTGAAGAAAACCAAAAAATTTGGATGGCAGCCCCACCACCCGATACCAGCCCCCAGCCCCCAGCCCCCCTGCCACCATATTCTACTAACTTTGAGCTAGAGTCACCAAATTTGGTATGAGGATAGCAATTAACATCATAAATAGATCTGCAGCAAAACTTTGGACGCCACACCCCCCCATACCAGCCCCCAGCCCCTACCTTTAACAAAGTTTGAGCTAGAGTCACCAAATTTGGAAGGAAGAAGGAGGAAAAGTAGGAAAATAACTGGTATTGACCCGCAAAAAACTGCATCAAAGTTTTTGAGCCAAGCCCCCCATTCCCGAGCCACCCTTGCATTAAAAATCAAAACGCCTATATCTTCTCCAATATTTGAACTAGAGCCACCAAATTTGATGCCAAGATAGGTGATGTAGAATCCTTTAAAATTTGGATGCCAAACCCACCCAAGCCGCCGATGTAATTTTCCTATCTAGATTTAGATTTTCTATAAAAAGCCAAATTTTACGCGAATTATTTTATTCTTATTTTTATACTCGATACCGAAGGTAAAGAGTATATTGGGTTTGTGCAATGTCCGTCATGGTGTCTGTCCGTCTGTCCGTCCGTATGTTCGCAACTTTTTTCCACACCCTTCAAGTTAGAGACTTCAAACTTTGCAAATCTCTTTATCTATGGCATAGTAAATTAAAGTGTCAAGATTGGAGCTCTACGATAACTAGGGGGCTGGCAAATCGATAAACTCGATAACGCAAAATCGATAGATCCAGCTATTTCGCAAGCCCTTACAGCTAGAACTACCAAATTTGGGGAGAAAATAGCTACTAACAACCCCCAAAAAACTGCATCAAAAATTTTGGAGCCACGCCCACCTATGCCGCCCCCAGCCCCCCCGCAGTTTAACACCAAAAATGCCCATATCTTCTACAGTTTTTGAGCTAGAGCCATCAAATTTGGTGCCAAGATAGGTGTTGACGATCCCCAATCAAAATCATAAAAACTTTGGATGCCACGCCCATCTATACTGCCCTATCCGCCCTCAACCACCCCAACGCTTCGCTAAAAACGGTAGTGCGTGTATCTTCCAAAGTGTTTGAGCTAGAGTCACAAAATTTGGTAGGTAGATAACTGGAAACGACCCCCCAAAAACTGCATCAAAGTTTTGGGGCCCCACCTAGCAGCTTAAAAACAGAAATGCTTATATCTATTACAGTTTTTAAGCTAGAACCACCAAATTTTGTGCCAAGATAGGTGATTACAACCTCCAAAAAAATGCATAAAAACTTTGGATGCCACGCCAATCCATACTGCCCAAGCTGCCCCAAACCGCCCCAATGCTTCACTAAAAACGGGAATGCGTGTATTTTCCAAAGCGTTTAAGCTAGAGCCACCAAATTTGGTAGGTAGATAACTGGAAACGACTCCCCAAAAACTGCATCAAAGTTTTGGAGCCACGTCGCCCCCCGTTCCCCAGCCCCCTGCATTTTGAAATCAAAAACGCCTATATTTTCCACAGCTTTTGAGCTAGAGCCGCCAAATTTGGTGCCAAGATTGGAGGTGAAGAAAACCAAAAAGTTTGGATGGCGCCCCCCACCCATACCGCCCCCAGCCCCAGCCCGCTGCCACCATATTCTACTTACTTTGAGCTAGAGTCACCAAATTTGGTATGAGGATAGCAATTAACATCATAAATAGATCTGCAGCAAAACTTTGGACGCCACGCCCCCCCATACCAGCCCCCAGTCACCCCTTCCACAATATTCTACTAACTTTGAGCTAGAGTCACCAAATTTGGTATGAGGATAGCAATTAACATCATAAATAGATCTGCAGCAAAACTTTGGACGCCACGCACCCCATACCAGCCCCCAGCCCCCCTTCCACCATATTCTACTTACTTTGAGCTAGAGTCACCAAATTCGGTATGAGGATAGCAATTAACATCATAAATAGATCTGCAGAAAAACTTTGGACGCCACACCCCCCCATACCAGCCCCCAGCCCCTACCTTTAACAAAGTTTGAGCTAGAGTCACCAAATTTGGAAGGAAGAAGGAGGAAAAGTAGGAAAATAACTGGTATTGACCCGCAAAAAACTGCATCAAAGTTTTTGAGCCAAGCCCCCCATTCCCGAGCCACCCTTGCATTAAAAATCAAAACGCCTATATCTTCTCCAATATTTGAACTAGAGCCACCAAATTTGATGCCAAGATAGGTGATGTAGAATCCTTTAAAATTTGGATGCCAAACCCACCCAAGCCGCCGATGTAATTTTCCTATCTAGATTTAGATTTTCTATAAAAAGCCAAATTTTACGCGAATTATTTTATTCTTATTTTTATACTCGATACCGAAGGTAAAGAGTATATTGGGTTTGTGCAATGTCCGTCATGGTGTCTGTCCGTCTGTTCTGTCCGTCCGTATGTTCGCAACTTTTTTCCACACCCTTCAAGTTAGAGACTTCAAACTTTGCAAATCTCTTTATCTATGGCATAGTAAATTAAAGTGTCAAGATTGGAGCTCTACGATAACTAGGGGGCTGGCAAATCGATAAACTCGATAACGCAAAATCGATTGATCCAGCTATTTCGCAAGCCCTTACAGCTAGAACTACCAAATTTAGGGAGAAAATAGCTACTAACAACCCCCAAAAAACTGCATCAAAAATTTTGGAGCCACGCCCACCTATGCCGCCCCCAGCCCCCCCGCAGTTTAACACCAAAAATGCCCATATCTTCTACAGTTTTTGAGCTAGAGCCATCAAATTTGGTGCCAAGATAGGTGTTGACGATCCCCAATCAAAATCATAAAAACTTTGGATGCCACGCCAATCTGCCCTATCCGCCCTCAACCACCCCAACGCTTCGCTAAAAACGGTAGTGCGTGTATCTTCCAAAGTGTTTAAGCTAGAGTCACAAAATTTGGTAGGTAGATAACTGGAAACGACCCCCCAAAAACTGCATCAAAGTTTTGGGGCCCCACCTAGCAGCTTAAAAAACAGAAATGCTTATATCTATTACAGTTTTTAAGCTAGAACCACCAAATTTTGTGAAAAGATAGGTGATTACAAACTCCAAAAAAATGCATAAAAACTTTGGATGCCACGCCAATCCATACTGCCCAAGCTGCCCCAAACCGTTCCAATGCTTCACTAAAAACGGGAATGCGTGTATTTTCCAAAGCGTTTAAGCTAGAGCCACCAAATTTGGTAGGTAGATAACTGGAAACGACTCCCCAAAAACTGCATTAAAGTTTTGGAGCCACGCCGCCCCCCGTTCCCCAGCCCACTGCATTTTGAAATCAAAAACGCCTATATTTTCCGCAGCTTTTGAGCTAGAGCCGCCAAATTTGGTGCCAAAACTGGAGGTGAAGAAAACCAAAAAATTTGGATGGCGCCCCCCACCCATACCGCCCCCAGCCCCCCTTCCACCATATTCTACTAACTTTGAGCTAGAGTCACCAAATTTAGTATGAGGATAGCAATTAACATCATAAATAGATCTGGCGCAAAACTTTGGACGCCACGCCCCCCACCTATACCAGCCCCCAGCCCCCCTTCCACCATATTCTACTAAATTCGAGCTAGAGTCACCAAATTTGGTATGAGGATAGCAATTAACATCATAAATAGATCTGCAGCAAAACTTTGGACGCCACGCCCTCCCATACCAGCCCCCAGTCCCCCTCCCACAATATTCTTCTAACTTTGAGCTAGAGTCACCAAATATGGTATGAGGATAGCAATTAACATCATAAATAGATCTGCAGCAAAACTTTGGACGCCACGCACCCCATACCAGCCCCCAGCCCCCCTTCCACCATATTCTACTAAATTCGAGCTAGAGTCACCAAATTTGGTATGAGGATAGCCATTAACATCATAAATAGATCTGCAGCAAAACTTTGGACGCCAAACCCCCCCATACCAGCCCCCAGCCACTACCTTTAACAAAGTTTGAGCAGGAGTCACCAAACTTGGAGAAGTAGGAAAATAACTGGTATTGACCCGCAAAAAACTGCATCAAAGTTTTTGAGCAAAGCCCCCCATTCCTGAGCCACCCTTGCATTAAAAATCAAAACGCCTATATCTTCTCCAATATTTGAACTAGAGCCACCAAATTTGATGCCAAGATAGGTGATGTAGAATCCTTTAAAATTTGGATGCCAAACCCACCCAAGCCGCCGACGTAATTTTCCTATCTATATTTAGATTTTCTATAAAAAGCCAAATTGTTATTCTTATCAAATACGGTGCAGCGCCATCTAGTTTGATCTTTTGCAGCCTATCAATCTTTAAGTAAATCATAAAATCTTTGGATGCCACGCCCATCTATACTGCCCTATCCGCCCTCAACCACCCCAACGCTTCGCTAAAAACGGTAGTGCGTGTATCTTCCAAAGCGTTTAAGCTAGAGCCACAAAATTTGGTAGGTAGATAACTGGAAACGACTCCCCAAAAACTGCATCAAAGTTTTGGAGCCCCACCTAGCAGCTTAAAAACAGAAATGCTTATATATATTACTGTTTTTAAGCTAGAACCACCAAATTTTGTGCCAAGATAGGTGATTACAACCTCCAAAAAAATGCATAAAAACTTTGGATGCCACGCCAATCCATACTGCCCAAGCTGCCCCAAACCGCCCCAATGCTTCACTAAAAACGGGTATGCGTGTATATTCCAAAGCGTTTAAGCTAGAGCCACCAAATTTGGTAGGTAGATAACTGGAAACGACTCCCCAAAAACTGCATCAAAGTTTTGCAGCCACGCCGCCCCCCCCGTACCACAGCCTCCTGCATTTTGAAATCAAAAACTCCTATATTTTCCACAGCTTTTGAGCTAGTACCCGCCAAATTTGGTGCCAAGATTGGAGGTGAAGAAAACCAAAAAATTTGGATGGCGCCACCCACCCATACCGCCCCCAGCCCCGCAAAAAACTGCATCAAAGTTTTTGAGCCAAGCCCCCCATTCCCGAGCCACCCTTGCATTAAAAATCAAAACGCCTATATCTTCTCCAATATTTGAACTAGAGCCACCAAATTTGATGCCAAGATAGGTGATGTAGAATCCTTTAAAATTTGGATGCCAAACCCACCCAAGCCGCCGATGTAATTTTCCTATCTAGATTTAGATTTTCTATAAAAAGCCAAATTGTTATTCTTATCAAATACGGTGCAGCGCCATCTAGTTTGATCTTTTGCAGCCTATCAATCGATAAGTAAACACTTGTGTCCGTTTATTACCTAGATGGCGCTGCATGGTCGCTTATGTAGCGGCCCAAATATCTGGCAACGCCATCTGAGTTTGGGTAGCGATGAATCGAACGGCAAATCGATAGATTGCTGACTTAACGCGGGCTAGAGTTATCTTGATCGATTAACAGGTCGACACAGCGAGACACTAGACCTAGTTCGAGACAATAAGTTTTGTTAAATATAAGCTACGTTATACTAGTTGAAATAAACGTAATTGGTGACAACGTTCACCAAAGTGGTGACCCCGACATTCGAAAACATGCTAAACTTCAACCAGTGCAAGTTCTCTTGATTCCGTGGAATTTTCGCACACACACGTACGTGCATTTCACAATTTAGTAACAGCGCACTTTATGCGTACACGGCCGTACAATCTACGCAGTTTGAAAGGCAGACGACTCGTTTTTGTTGAAAAAGAAGAATCATCGACTACGCCCATCACCATGACAGATTCCAATGCAGTCGTAGTTGCACAAATCCGAGATCTTCAGTTGCAACTTGAGTCACTTCGGGCAAGCGAGCCCACCAACAGAGATGAGCCACCACGCACGTACCACCGTACGCTTGCCAAAATTTTCGCACATCAACCCTCATCTGTGGTTTGCGCAAGTAGAGCGCTCATTTCCCCTACACCAAATCATTGATGACACTGACATGTTTGATCTAGTGACACTTCACTTGGAGGACGATGTGGTTTTGACAGTGGAAGATTTAGTAACTCGACCGCCGAACGAAAACAAATATTTAGCAATAAAAAATCGCTTGCTACAAAAATTCGAAGAATCTTCAGATTCGAAACTACGCCGATTGCTGCAGGGTGGAGGTGCTACAGGCACGAAGCCTTCAGAGATTTTGGCCAACATGCGTCGACTAGCTCCGGACCCCGGCTGTGAGAAAATTATTCTCACTCTTTTTTTGGCTGAAATGCCAGCGTCGATTCGACCACTGCTTACAGTCTGGGAGGAAACTGACTTGGACAATCTTGCTAAAATTGCAGACAAGATGCTCGAAGCAAGTAACATAAACGCTACTTTTGCCATCAACGATCAACACCTTCTGTAAGCCCAACTGTCTGCGCCGCCTCAGCTGCTACACCGCTGAAGGATATAGCTGACAGTCTTCGTTCACTTTCACAAAAATATGACATGTTGCAAAAGGAAGTCAAGCGTCTCCAGTCACGTGAGCGCTCACACAGTTCATCACGAGGTTCCACCTCGACTGGAAATTCTGGCCAGCAGACATCGGGACAACAGGACAAGCTGTGTTATTATCAGGAGAGATTTGGCGAGAGTGCTCAAAAGTGCCGCCCACCTTGTGCCCTTTTTTCGTCGTTAAACTTAAAAAGCTGTCGCACGATACGCTGGCCTGCGACAGCAAAAACACAATCAGCGAAACCAAAACTCAATCAGCTGACCTACAAGAGCAGCGCCTACACGTCACCGATCGCAAATCCCACATTCGTTTCCTCATCGACTCAGGATCTGTGGTTTCTGTTATACCACGCAAACTGGTTAAGCTTAAAACCAACCGAAGCGATTTGACACTGTATGCTGCGAATCAGACGATCATTCATACCTATGGAAAGTACGTTACACAGCTGAACCTTGATCTTCGCCGAAACTTCAGTTGGCCCTTCATCATAGCCGACGTACACTCTCCGATCATTGGGGCAGATTTCTTATCAGAATTCCAGCTTCTCATCGATCTTAAAAACCGACGACTAATCGACTCGACTACTGGTCTCTCAACTGCCGCATGCTTGGCACAGGCGAAACAAATATCCGTTTCCACTGTGCAAGGCATGTTCAAGTTTCAAGAACTCCTTAACGAATTTGTGGACGTGACAAAGCCCTCCAACAAGGCTACCAGTCAACACGACGTATGCCACTATATCGAAACGCATGGAACACCAGTCGCTGATCGACCACGACGCCTATCGGGTGAGAAACTTGCTACTGCCAAGAAGGAAATCAACTTCCTGATTGAGCAAGGCATATGTCGCCCATCAAAAAGTCCTTGGTCCAGCCCATTACACATGGTGACCAAGAAAGACGGCGGTTGGCGAGCATGCGGAGATTATCGGAAGTTGAATGCAATAACCGTACCAGATCGCTATCCAATCGCTCATATCCACGATTTTGCTGAGCAACTACATGGAAAAAACATTTTCTCAACGCTGGATTTGGTAAAAGCATACTACCAAATACCCATGGCAGAAAGTGACATCAGTAAAACAGCCGTTTGCACACCTTTCGGACTGATAGAATTTCAGTACATGCCATTCGGTTTGAAAAATGCAACTCAAACGTTTCAGCGTTTCATGGACAATATATTCCGTGGCATGGATTTTGTGTATTGCTATAAAGACGACATTTTAGTAATGTCATCTTCCATCTACGAACATGAACAACACCTTCGATCTGTTTTAAAAGTTCTTCAGAAACATGGTCTAAGTATCAACCTGAGCAAATGTCAGCTAGCGCAATCACAAGTAAATTTTCTCAGCTATACAATCAACGAACATGGCATAAAACCACCATCCGAACGCATAGATGCCATTAACAACTATGTTCGTCCAGACACTATCAGCCAACTGGGCCGATTTTTGGGCGTCATTAACTATTTTCGCAAATGCATAGCACGATCATCACATATACAGGCGCCGCTCTCTGAGTTGCTAAAAGATGTAAAAAAAAATGATCAACGCAAAATTGAGTGGACCCCAGAACTCGTTTTAGCTTTTGAAGCATGCAAAAAAAGTGTCGCTGACGCTGCGCTCCTGTCGTTTCCAACACCTAAATCTGAACTTCAGCTGGTGTGCGACGCATCGGATTGCGCAATCGGAGCAGCATTAGAACAACGAGTAGACGACGAGTGGAGGCCGCTTGGATTTTTTTCCAAAAAGTTGAGCACAACTGAGAAGAATTATTCTACGTACGATCGGGAGCTGCTGGCTATTTTTGAGGCCATTAAATACT
>JAWNNU010001120.1:0-21288 GCA_035044585.1 Scaptomyza polygonia
AGTCAAAAACAACTAACCCATTTAAATAAACTGGTACTTTAAGACAATGAGATGAAAAACATTTTGAAGAAACAAACAGAGGCAGGAAAGTTACCCATTTTAAATCTAAGTTGAAAAAAAAAGAAAACTAATTCAAGTAAATACGTTAATTACAGAGAACCAGCCAGTGACAGGGAAATCGACCAATAAATCACAACCTAATAAATTAATTAAAATAATTATAATCTTACTTACATTCTAAACAACAATGATCAAAGGTCAAAGTATGGAAATAAACCCAATAAAAGCCAATAACGGTTATCTAATATTTAAAACGGGACTAATGGATATTCCCACAAAATTTTTAATAATTAACATAACCAAAATAGAAAACGTTTACAACAAATTAACATTTCATGCCCAGGAATTTAAAAATGCAACAAAAACAAATTATCTTATTGAAAAACTTAAGAGAGAATTAAAAGGAATAAGAATAATAAAACGTCAAAAGAGAGGTTTAATAAATTTAGTAGGTAAAACTTACAAATATTCGTTTGGAACATTAGATTCAGATGATGGCCGTCAGCCAGTTGGTGAAACGAGATATTATAATTATTTATTTTATACTATATTATTTTAATATTATAATTATAGTTAATTTTGATTTGTCAGCTGCTCATAGCCGACATTAAATAAAAATAAATAAAATAAAATAAAATAATTAGTTTTATTCTCATGTCACCTGTTCATAGCTGACAATAAATAAAAAAATAAAAAATAAATAAATAAATAGAGTATTTTTCTAACTGTGCTCCATTTGAGATTTGTTAATAGAAGGTTTATTTGGCAACTTTGGGTTGGTATAGTTTTTTTTTCTAATTGTTTACTCCACACCCTGCCTGTCTAAGGGTTGGGGTATGGTGCTGTAGCGAATGCTTTCCGATGAGGACTCGATGATCAGGGAGTGGTGCAGCTCGAGCTGATTCCGCATATTTTGCGGAACTCTGGGTACCCAAGCGCAGGCGTGAATACTTCAACAAGAAAATTTACGGCCGCCTCCACCACGAACACGATGCTCTGGGTAGATCGAGCGGGATTGGATGACGGCAAGCTCTGACACGTGGAGAAAATTCCTAATGTGTGAAATTAACATTTAACAACTTCACAACAATAACTCTAGAACCACGTACCGAAACTATTGGTGTTTCAAAAAATAGTTTTTACTGGGCGAAATCACTATAAGTTGACAGTGATGTTTGCCGATTTTATTTGCTTTTGTTTTTTTTATTTTACCGGCACATGTGACTTTGCACAGAGAATAATACGGACAGGTTTAGATATGTTCACGGTGGACCGATTTCTTTTGCAGAAGAAGGTTATCTTCATGCACACGTTGGCTTATAAACGCAGGCAGAGCTTTTCAGCAGCAACTAACGCAAAGTAAGCTGCGCTGTCAGCGTGCGCGTCGGCGCTTTAGTGCAGCGGCAATTAATGTCCGATAATTACTTGCACCTACGACAAAAGCTGGCAACTTTGAAACCGTTTGGCCGCATTAGTTTGAATGAAGCCTAACGACCGTTACAATAGCAATACTATTTATAAAGTGTACCCACATACCTAAGGGTAAATTCTTGTTGCTTGCGAGCAATTCTACTCTTGTTTGTTCTTACTTTTTACTCTGTTTGCATATTCGTCTACTGTACAGTAGACAAAAGTTAGTCTCATATTGTACGCCACATGAAGTGGTTCTATATAAACTTTCTAGCGAATATTTATAAAGCCTGAATTGTTTATAAAAATGGATCGGAGTTTGAAAAGGTATAGATTGTCTGAAGTGACGGATGAGCAGGTGCTGAAATTTATGGATTCGGTTCAGTCTGACGAAGAATTAGACTTCAGTAGCAGTGATGAAGATGAAGAGCCAACAATTGTGCCAGATATTTTTACCAGCTCCAGTGAAAGATACATTTATAAATGCATAAGAGAAATGGAATCGGCTGAAACAAGTGCTGCTTTCTTGGAGAATGTCAGCAACACATTTGATGTTGCTACAGTAGAAGAATTTGCTGAAAGCTGCCCAGCTACGTCCAGGACAAAGAGACCGAAAAGGGTGCAATCACCTTTGCCAGATCACCTGCCCGCAGATCATTGTTAAATATAACAACCATATGGGTGGCGTGATCAATCAAAAAATTGTTTCTTAGATTATCATAAACCATAAATGTAAAAAAACAACAGTTTTATCAATAATAACATAAACAAATTATGAAATTTAAATCACAATATATAATAGTTTAACTAAATATAGAGATAAGAGTAAAGGAAAACAAGAAAAAAATGTTAACGTATACCAATATTTATGTTGACTTTAACCGCCATGACCGTCTTGAGGCAGTCGTTTTTATTTTAGACCTGTGCGCAACCTGACGCAATCAACCATAAATCTGACTTCAAATTTGAGTTTAGGTGGACCAAATCACCCTAAAAAATAAATATGGATGTTTTTGCTTCACTATTAGAGTTTTGCCAGTTAGATGGTTAAGATAGCTACTTAAAACTTTGCAAATAACTTTGGTTTTATGCGGGACAAATAAATCGCAAATGCGCAACACATAACAAGAAGTATTTATCAGTATATTCCAAACCGACATGAAAAAGGGACTAGAAAATTACTTTTGGCTTCTTCACGTCAAAGTCCCAAAACATTTTACCCACAACCTAAGGCTTTGGTTTCTCTTTAAATATGTTGGACCTCTAGAAATACCTGATTCGATAACTTGACTTATAACCATTACGTCCAAGGATATGCTAAAATATTTCGATATTGAAAAATGGAACAAAATAACGTCAAAGTTTATAAAGACATTGCAATGCATTGGTCCAATCAATGCAAAATCAGTAAGCTGAAGTGAAACAAGTAGATACGTTGCAGTCGGAAGCACCCGACTGCGGTAAACTCAATACCAGATTAAAAGTTGGCTGATTGCAATGGGTAGGGGCTGGGGACGGTATGGTGGCGTGGCATACAAATTTTTGCTGAAGATATACATATGTATCATGTCAATAGCTATCCTCATACCGAATTTGCTGAATCTAGCTCAAAGTTAGTAGAATATGGTGAAAGGGAGGTTGGGGGCTGGTATTGGGGGCATGGCGTCCACAGTTTTGCTACAGATCTATTTAAGATGTTAATTGCTATCCTCATACCAAATTTGGTGACTCTAGCTCAAAGTAAGTAGAATATGGTGGAAGGGTGGCTGAGAGCGGTATGGGTGGAGGGCGCCATCCAAATTTTTTGGGTTTCTTCATCACCAATCTTGGCACCAAATTTGGCGGCTCTAGCTCAAAAGCTGTAGAAGATATGGGCATTTTTAGTGTTAAACTGCGGGGGGGCTGGGGGCGGAATGGGTGGGCGTGACACCAAAAATATTTATGCAGTTTTTTTGAAGATTGACAGTAGCTATTTTCTTCCTAAATTTGGTAGTTCTAGCTGTAAGGGCTTGCAAAATAGCTGGATCTTTCGATTTTGCGTTATCGAGTTTATCGATTTGCCAGCCCCCTAGTTATCGTAGAACTCCAATCTTGACACTTTAATTTACTATGCCATAGATAAAGACATTTGCATAGTTTGAAGTCTCTAACTTTAAGGGCGTGGCAAAAAGTTGCGAACATACGGACGGACAGACGGACGGACAGACACCATGACGGACAATGCACAAACCCAATATACTCTTTACCTTCGGTATCGAGTATAAAAATGCAAAGGGTATCAGAATGCATAAAAGTTCATATAACATGGTAAAAAAAAATTTTATTTTCTAATGATTTTTTACCTTTACGTGTACATTTTCTGATTGAAAGTCAGAAAATTTTAAACTGTTTTAGTATATTGTGAATAATTAAGTGCAAGAAGCTTGAAAGTTAAATCAAAACAAAGTTAAGATATACTATTATTCATGAAAAATTGAGTTTTCTATATCTTTTTAACACATATATTGTAATCGGCAAAGTTACACTGTTACACTGCATTTGTGCAGCCTGTAGTCAGTATCTAAATTCCACTATCTCTTAATTTTCCTTTCGAGCTCACAATTTTTTTTTTTTTTGTACAGGCAACAAATTTGCAATTGGCTGTAACTGGTCTTTCTATCTAATAAATTTCAGCGCCATTGTGTTTATTTAAGTTATAATAATATTTATTATACTAAATAGACAGTGTTTAAGCCGACAAGTAGGCAGTGACATCTGCAGCTCCCCACCCTAACAGAGTATGAAAGCTCGCGCTCTTTTCTCCAAGCTTTGTAATGTAATTAGCCTGTTAACAGCCTGCTGAGCATGCTCAGTAGGCTTTCCAAATCAGTACTCTTTTACAAGTTCAATAAAGAAGTTCTAACCACAAAAACCCGCAAGTCATATTTATTTTCAACCCGTAAAAAATCTAAGTAATTCGTCGTGTGTGAAAACTAAATGTGCACTGATGAGCAAAACTGTAACACGAAATCAATATTCTCACTTCAACGGTCTGTATTTTCTTTTGCAACATTTGGCTCTTTTTTGCAAAAAATTTTAAGTCATTTCACAAGCTGGAAGAAATATACCAAAAAAAAAGGTTAAAAAGTAAAATGTTACAGTTTTGCACTGTGGTTATATTAAAACAAATATTTTTATTGAAAATTTTTTAACCATCCATTCTCCATCACTCCACTTGGAGGGACCGCATATTTTGCCAGCTGCAATTTAAAGTGGCTCCATAAATTTTCAATGGGGTTTATATCTGGAGATTGCGGTGGCCACTTCATGGTCTGGAATCTTTGCCGGGAAATCCAATTTTTTACTAAATTGGATGTGTGCTTCGGGTCATTGTCTTGCTGAAAAATGCATTTTTCAGCAGCAAGACCCATATATTCCATTACTCCTCCTAAATTTTGTTGCAGAATGCTTAGGTTTTGCTCCTTACGCATTATTCCATCGATCAAAACCAAGGGACCAACTCCATTTTTATGAATGCAGCCCCAAACCATAATTGAGCCGCCACCGTGCTTGACGGTTGGTCACACTGTACTTTGTGACTGGATTTCGGGATCTCTAGTCCAATACCGGGATCGTCCGTCTGACTCGATACGATTAATCTTTGACTCATCTGACCATATTACCTTCAAAACAAATTATTTAGCAATTGGTAAAATTTTTTATTAGTGACTCACAGCATCCCAATCAGCTACAGTCCAATTTTGGTGAGTTGCAACAAAGTTTTTACGCAAAACTATGTGCCTTTTTGCCAGGAACTGTCCACGCACTGGCATTCAAATTAAGCATTTCCGCAGCTTTTAATGGCGTGATGTCACGATTGCTTGTGACCAAGTTGGCCACGTGGCGTGTGTCGCGATCGCTCAAAATTCTTGGACCTCCTTGGTTAACAGGAATGCTCTCTTGATTTAGCTTTCTCATTCGCTGCACAGTCATATGGCAAACATTTGTTATGGAATTTGTTAGCCACTTTTCGAACGGATTCGCCTTCAATCAATTATTCGATTATTTTCTTTTTATTTTGACTATCCATGTTTATTGCATAGCAAATTGACTTAAAATGGTCAAAGCTTAGCGAGTTAAATGAAAACAATTTGACTTTTACGGTAAAAAAAAGCTTTGTGACGGTAAAAAAAGCTTTTTGCATTGAGAGTGCATAACTGTAACATTTTACTTTCTTACCTTTTTTTTTGGTATATTTCTTCCAGCTTGTGAAATGACTTAAAATTTTTTGCAAAAGAGAGCCAAATGTTGCACTAACAAAACAAGACTAAGATCCTTAGCATGCATTAAGTAGAAAAGAAAATACAGACCGTTGAAGTGAGAATATTGATTTCGTGTTACAGTTTTGCTCGTCAGTGTAAATCCATCCCTTCACATTTTCATGGTCCTTCGAGCCGGATAATTTCGATTATAATAATTATCGTTCGCCCCAGCAAGCTACGGTGGAAACACATCTACAGCCACACGACATCTACATACACTCTTCAACAACACAACTACACACCTCCATTTTTAACCAGATAAGCAATATATTTTCCATCTACATATATTATTTATATGCGCAAGTAACTTTATTAAGTATTAAACGTAGCCCGTTTAATCTTTCCTAATAAAATTATTACTTGCACATTTTCCATTTATATTTTGTCCGTTTTGTATATGTACGTACATACATACATTTAAGAGAAAAAGAAAAAAAAATGTTCCATTTTTTGGCGGCAACAAAGTAAAATTAAAATATAATAAACCTAACAAGTGTTTCCAACTCCATTCTCCGCCACCACTTATTGTGTTTTATCCATTATTAAATCCAATAATAATTTTTTTGACAAATTTTAAATTTTGTAAATTATTTGTCTTAAAAATCATCCACCAAAAGTGCAAGACATACATACATATGTTGGTCACTGACTCCGTGCCGTTCCAATTCCAGCATAAGCAGTAACCAACGGTGTGAGATACCCTGCATATTTTTTCCCAACAAGTGGGGTATATATGTTTTTCCGAATAAACTTGCAACGTCATCGTTTAAAATACCCTTCCGCAAGTGGGGCATATCCGACTAAGCGTGTAATGCTAGTATATTAAAATAAAATAAAATATATATACAGTACGCCTCGCTCAACGCAACCCTCATTAAACGCAACTCCTCGATAATCGCAACATCAGAATTCTTAACTTGAAAAAAATTTACCTCATATTACGCAACTTTCTAAGGAAATCATACAAAGTACAGACCACAATTTTAATTTTATCAAAAACTTAATAAATTAAAATGAAATCCTTGCAGATAAACTGGATTTACTTTGATTTAAATGATAAGAAAATGCATCTACTTTTGGAAATAGGTCTCGTAGCCAACAAAAGATTATCCCTCGGTTTTCGCAACCACCTCAATTTTCGCAACAGGCCAATCTCTATAGGTATCGTTAAGCGAGGTCGTACTGTATATACATATATATACACTTCCAAATATAAACACTTACAAATATATATACACTTACAGAAAATACACTCAAATAAAATAAATATAAAAAAAAAATATATATATATATATATATTTACCTACAAAACTTATATAATATTATTTTCTTCTCTGTATAATATACACTTAAAAACAAAAAATATATAAGTAAAAAAAAAAATTATTTACCTACACAAATTCTAAAAAAAAGGGACTAAAATTACAAAAGAAAAATAAATTTTGCTTCTTGCAATTTATTTATATTTTTATAAAATATCAATACAGTTCTGTATTTGTTCCTGTTGTTGCCTACTGCATAAAATTCCGGCTCCATAGAGAGCCTACTATGCCAGAGGACAAGAAGCACCAAGCGAAACTACGTCCTTCATTGTCCACAGTTCGGCGTTCGATATCAAGCGCTCGCAGCCTTTCCGTGTCACCTGTGTCCAAATCAGAACCGTCCGCTCCTCTATCCAAGCCCAAATCAGTGAGTTTGGCAATTCCGCCGTACACACGTGTCACTAGAGCCAAGTCGCAAAAATTTGAATCCAATATGGCCCTCAACAATTTTATTGCTGTGTCCGACAGGCTTAGCCAATTTGAGGCAAAATTCGCAGGCTCGGCAGGCACATCCCTGTTCACACTGCAAGTGCGTCGGGACCAGATCCGATCCATATGGGAGAAAGGTGAATTAGCTTTCGAACAAGGGTCCGAAGGCGCCGGGTTCATCGACGATTTTGAAGTGATGCGAGCGAAGTATGAGCATTGTTGTTCAGTTTATAAACGCTGTGTCGCTCAACTAAGTGAGAGTATCGAATCTGCTTCGAACAAAAACAAGCAACAATCGTTGACTGCCTCCATATCCAGGGGCTATAGTCTCCCTCCAATTGACACAAAGGTCTTTGACGGCGACTTTCTGCGGTGGCCGACATTCCGTGATCTATTCACAGCAATCTACAAAGATAATCCACGATTAATTCAAGTCGAGAAATTGTTTCACCTCAACGCTAAGAATAGCGGCGAGGCGAAAGGTCTTGTTTCGAAATCTCCACTGACTAATGATGGCTTTCAATCCGCGTGGCAGAATCTTTCAGAAAGATTCGAAAATAAGCGGCTGTTGGTCAACAGCCAGCTTCAGGTCCTTTTCAGTCTGCCGTCAGTTTCCCAAGAGTCCCGGAGTGCATTAAAAGAGCTACAAAGTACGATCCAGGGGTGTTTGACGGCTTTCAAGTTGGCTAAGGTCAGCGTTGAAAACTGGGATTGCTTACTGGGTTTTCTTTGCTCGTCCAGACTGCCGAAACTTTCCCTTTCCTTATGGGAACAATCCTTCCATAATAAATCCGATATTCCGACTTGGGTTGAATTCGATAGTTTCCTTACTGATCGTCATCGCACGCTGGAAGCGATAGAAGACATAAGGCCTAATACGGGAGGTCAAGGTCAAATCAATCGCAAGGAACCAGCCAAAAAACACATCCAGTCATTCGAAGCAAATGTCAAAGTACATGCGCAATCTTCCAAGCAGTCTTTGACCTGCAAGCATTGGCTGACCCTTCCTTCTTCAAGAGCTCGCAGATAGATGTGCTAATAGGCGCAGATATCCTTCCATCGATCTTACTTGGCAGCTCCATTCCAAACGTCTGTGGCGCGTTATTGGGTCAAGAAACCATTTTCGGTTGGATCCTTACCGGCCCAATAACTACTTGCGCTACCACCTCCATCTCTGCTTTTTCCACTCGCGTGACGCTCGAGACTGAAGAGCGGTTGGAAAACCTCCTAACAAAGTTTTGGGAGGTGGAGGATCTTCCAGTGAAGCCGGTAAAGGAGTCTGATGCTATATGCGAGGACAACTTTATCGGAACCGCATCAAGGGATGTAATTGGCAAATATAGTGTCACTCTCCCATTCAAAAATCCTGATCACATCAACTTAGGACATTCATGGTCAATCGCGTTAGCTCAGTTTCTTAAGAACGAGACTCGGTTAAACAGAAACTGTCCCTTAAAAGAGCAGTACGACTCCGTGATCCAGGAATATTTGGACTTAGGTCGTATGAGACAAGTCTCCCCTCCTTCTGATACTGGGAACTTTTATCTTCCACATCATGCTGTTTTTAAACCTGACAGCATTACCACAAAAGTTCGCGTAGTATTTAACGCTTCTAGTCAATCCACTAACGGCAAGAGCCTGAATGATGTCCTTCATACAGGCCCAGTTCTCCAATCTGATCTAACTTTTCAGATTTTGAAATGGCGTTTCTTCCGTTATGGTTTCAACGCCGATATCACAAAAATGTATCGGCAAATCTTAGTGAAACCAATTCACACGCCTTTCAAAAGGATCCCCTATCGAAACAAGGATCAAGAGCTCTGTGACTATGAGCTCAATACTGTCACGTTTGGGGTAAATTGCGCGCCGTTCCTGGCAATTCGCGTCTTACACCAACTCGCTAAAGATGTGCTAGCTCAGTTTCCGCGAGCTAGTGACATCATTTCCAACTATATGTATGTCGATGATGTATTAGCAGGAGCTCATACCAGGCAGTGCGCAATAGCCAGCATCAAGGAGCTTCAAGAAGCTATGGAATCGGCAGGCTTTCCACTGCGTAAGTGGACCTCAAATGAGAAGGAGGTCCTCCGCGGTATTCCTAAGGACCACTTTTTACGTGAGGATTTCCTTGAATTCGAAGAAGCCAGCGTTGCTTAAACCTTAGGGATCCGATGGCAAGCCAATACAGATGATTTTTTCTTCGCGCCCTCCGAGATTTCTCCAAAGGAAACGATTACCAAACGTGAAGTCCTATCAGAAATAGCTTAGCTTTTCGATCCAGCAGGATGGCTGGCACCCGTCATCGTTCGCGCAAAGATTTTCATGCAGGAAATCTGGCTTCGTGAGCTCGGCTGGGACGATCCGATGCCTTCCGAACTTGTTCAGCGTTGGGAAAATTTTACCGCCAATCATCCCCGTCTGGGAGATATTCGGGTTCTGGTCCATAAGAATATGTTGTCTAATTCCAGTTGTGTTAATATTTTCCCAGACAACATTCGAATCATGCCATCGACATCATCAAAAAAGATGCATCAAGCTGGTCGTCCTCGCGGTGTGACATCTTTCCGCTGCCGGGTTTGTCGGGGTCCACGCGCTTAAGAAGTGCCCGCGCTTCATGCACCTCAACGCTCCCCACAAGACACTCGGCCGAGGAGCCCATCTCCATGCTCGCTGCTTCACGAGAGGAGACACTCGCCTGTCCGAGTGCAACGACAGCCAACACCACCATCCACCCTAGAGCTGGCCATCCTGCCGACTGTGACAATCCTTGTCATAGTCGGTGAAAAGAAGTTCGAGATGCGAGCACTGGTCGACCCGTGCAGTCCGCAAAGCCGCGTCGACGCCTCCTTGGCAAGGGCCCTAGGCCTTTCCGCCACCGGGCTCGACGAGAGGGTCAGTGCCCGCATCAAGTCCAAGCACGGAACGTTCGACAAGGACTGCCACTTGGAGGTCATCCACGTCCTCGACCAGTTGAGGAACGCTTCCGTGAAAGCGTTCCCAACATTCTTTTGGCGGATGCAGGATAGTTTAAGCCATCCACTGTCAGTTTGGTGTTGGGCGCCGGTTTCTACGGGTTTATTATTCAGCCAGGAGTGCTTCCGAGCGACCATGGGCCGGTGGCTCAAAATACGACGATTGGGTGGATATTGTCTGGAGTCTGCAGCCAATAAGGTCCGCTCCCCAAGCTCCAATCCACTTCATTTGCAAATATATTGCAAGGGGGGCGGAATGTTTAAGCCTAAAAGTAGGCAGTGATATCTGCAGCTCCCCACCCTAACAGAGTATGAAAGCTCGCGCTCTTTTCTCCAAGCTTCCCAGCGGCGAACACCGTATTCGATACGTCCACAATATGCATTTCGTGGAGACTCCACTGAATGTATTACGTGTAGCCTTTTTGTAAACAAGGCTGTAATGGAAAGATTTGTACAGAATTGTTGTTGTTTTGCTCGTTTCCTACTTCGGCTGCGGGGTTCATTCTATTGCTCGTTATTTTTTTTTTGATTTTGTGTGCCGTTACGCACACATGTGTAAAAATGAATGCATATATGTAAGTCTGACGTGGTTTTTTCTGATTATGCTTTGAATTCATTTTTTTTGATTTTGTGTGCCGTTACGCACACAAGTGAAAAATGCGTGCATGTAAGTCTGACGTGGTTTTTTCGGTTTATGCCTTTACACTAATTGTTCGACTTTGCTTTTGGCACGCGTCGTCAGTTTGATTTGTCTGCCGTGCTGAGTGCATCAGTTTTCAACGTGGAAAGAAAATTAAGTTTTGTGTGACAAATCAAATTATCTGGTAAGTGTTTACAAATATTAAGTTTAAGTGCATAATAAAAACAATAAACTAATATTTTTTATTAGCAGGCATAAGTGCAAGGTTGCGTACTTTTGTGTTGTAATTTTGGCCACGTTTTTGTGTATACGAACAAGCAAACATAAAAAAAAACACATACATATACATACATAGAAAATGAAAATCATGCGTAGCAAGAAGGGGTTCAGCAAAAGAAATTTGCGACGGTTGGCTGTTGCTGAACGTAGGTATTTTGGCAGCAACGTGAACGAAGGGCCACCTAACGTGTACGAAGGGCAACGTGTTCCAAGTTCATCAAAAGAAAATATTTGCAATGTGGAAAATTTTGTTGTTAGATATGTGAGCCTTGCAGATAGGTTAAAAGATTGGTATCTAGAACATAGGCCGGCAAGAGCTTGCGTTCGAGCATTATTACAAGTTTTAAAAGATTCTGGATTAGATGTGCCTTGCTCAATAGAATCAATTGTTGATTTACATTCAACTACAGTTACCAGAACTGTTGCACCAGGCGCTTATTTGCATTTAGGAGTTGAAAAATATCTTCAGCAAAATGCAACACTATTTGAAAATTTTTCTGAGCTGCAAATGGATGTTGGAATAGATGGCCTTCCTCTTTTTAAGAGTTCTGCCACAGGCTTATGGCCAATATTAGGTCATTTTAGAAATGTAAAAAACAGCGAAGTTTTTCTTATTCTTTTTAGGTAAAAAAAAAACGCTGAATGCAAACATTTTTGTAAAAGATTTTGTGCAAGAAATGCTGCGCATTAAAATGGATGGCGTGCAAATTGGTTTGCAAAATATTAATGTCACG
Organism: Scaptomyza polygonia; assembly: GCA_035044585.1. Taxonomy (NCBI): domain Eukaryota; kingdom Metazoa; phylum Arthropoda; class Insecta; order Diptera; family Drosophilidae; genus Scaptomyza; species Scaptomyza polygonia. The sequence continues at coordinate 12,148 of JAWNNU010001120.1, forward strand.
TGCAAAGCATTTATATGTGATGCCCCCGCAAAAGCTTTAATTTGCGGTTTAAAAGGTCATTCATCATACCATGGCTGCATGAAATGCACACAAGTAGGCACTCGTATTGGAAACCAAATAGCATTCTCGCCAACCTGTGGTGAAAAAATTTCTGACGAAGACTATGCGTCAAGAAAATATGTTGAGCACTTTCAAAATTATTTCATTGAAAACAAAATGTCTTTAGAAAGCCTTGAAATTGGAATGATCACCCAATTTCCTTTAGATCCAATGCATCTCCTTGACTTAGGAGTTTCTAAAAAAATTATTAAAATGATCTTAAATAATGATACCACCCGCTTCAAGTTTTCAACAAAACACAAGCAGGAGCTTAATAGGCGCAGTTTGCACATCGAAGCTTTTATCTCTGTCGAATTTAACTGAAAGCCGAGAAGTTTCGACGAAATATCTAGGTGGAAAGCAACAGAATTTAGACTATTTATTTTGTACACAAGTATAGTTATTTTAAAAGATTTGCTTCCTGAAGATTATTATTATAATTTACTGTTGCTTCACGCAGGATACAGGTTATTGCTAACAAAATCAAAATATACTGAAAACATAGATGTTATAAATAGTATTTTTCAATATTTTGTAAGTTCCTTTGCGGATATCTATGGGAAGGAAAATGTGTCATACAATGTCCACAACGTATTGCACATTTGCGAATCTGTTAAAGAAATGGGGTACCTAAATGAATTAACAGCATACAAATTTGAAAATTTTTTGCAAAAACTGAAAAAATCTATTAAGAGTCCCACCAAAATATTAGAACAAATCAATAATATATATGGACATAAGCAAAGTTCTTTATGCAGCAAAGAAAAAGGATTTATTAAAAATAAGAAGGGGATAATAACAAAATATATTAATGATAATTATACAATTACTGCAGACTCCCCAAACAATTATTGTTGCATGACCCCATGCATTCCAATTCTTATTGAAACATTCATCGAGAAAGATAAAATTAAGTACGTAAAGTGTAGGAGATTTTTGAATGTAAGGCCTTTTTACATGGAGCCAGTTAATTCTCAGATAATGGGGATAGTAAGTGCAAGTAAAGACACGTCAGAAGAAGAATTAGTCCGTCTTGACTCAATAATTTATAAATATGTTTGCTTGCCGTATTATGAAAACTTAATTTTCATCTCAATATTACATACAATGTGATCTCCTATATCTGGACGCTCAGTTTCTGTAATTTAAATTAAGAATTAAAATTTATTTCAAATGCTAAAACAATTATATTTCAGAAATGTTCCCGAAAAGTTTTGACGTGGCAAACGAATTTATGGAGAGCACACAGGGTGCAAACGATGTTATAATGAAAAGGATGGAAAAGTTGGAAGAGGCCGTGCAGCAGGTTTTAACAAACCAACAAAAAATTTTAGCTGTCGTTAACCGTCTAACAATGGAAGACGTCAACCAAGAAGCTGTATTCCCAATAATTTCTGAAGAAGACCTTATGGTGGTTGAAGAAAAAATAAAAAACGATTCTTCAATTTACGTAATTATTAATTTACATATAAACATTTTTTATATGCTTTATATGTACATATGTATATTAATTTAAAACTTTTGCTTTACAATTCTATTGCAGGTTAACATGATAAGAAAAATAATTAAGGATGATTTAGTGGGAAATTTCGACTCCATTATAGGAAAAGAAATAACAATGGGTTTCAATTATGATGGAATAAAAGAGAAGAAAGCGTTCAAAAATTATACAGCGCTTCACAATGCTTTATTTTGTAAGATAGATTTTTAATACTTTTTATTAAGCATTTAATTAACTATAACTTTTTATTTATTTTTCTAGATGCTGCCAAAAACCATATAAGCAGCGAAAAGCAATACATCAAATCAGTAAGGCTGGCTTTTAAAGTCCAAAAAGGACGCCTATCGAAGCGCAAATATGACGCCAAAATAAAAGCCAAAAACGTAGAAATTAATAAGGAAAATAGTATTTAAATATTAAAATAAAATTAGCTTTAAAATAAGTATTAAATAAATTTGTAAAATAGTATATAGGGATTAATATAAAAATAGTTTTAAAAAATAAATATGAATTAAATAATATTATTTATGTACAAACATGTTTGTATTTTGTGTTCTTCTTTCAAACTAAATATTTTTTCTACATTACAGCCTAATATACATTTGGTGCCATTGTATATTACACAGTGCAGCATTCACATTACAGCCTAATATACATTCAACCATTTTGTATATTATAAAGTGCAGCATTAGCATTACACAATAGAGCACCTAGTGTGCATAATTGTATGAAACATGTCCACAAGCTCGCACACATTTTTCAAAATTGTGTATCGTACAGTGGCCGGTTTGCCCACAATCTGCATTACAAATTTGATTTTGTAATGCAGAGTGTAATGGGAGTCCGAAATGAACTCGGCTTTTATTGCCCACTTTCTCGATGAGATTGTAGGCGTTCACTCGTAAAAGCGGCCAAAAAACATGAAATGTAATGGGAATCGTGTAGGATTCTCGAAGGTGTCGGGCATACAAACTCTTGAAGAGGTTATCAATCTCGTGGGGTATATTTTCGCCGCTGGGTTTGTAATGTAATTAGCCTGTTAACAGCCTGCTGAGCATGCTCAGTAGGCTTTCCAAATCAGTACTCTTTTACAAGTTCAATAAAGAAGTTCTAACCACAAAAACCCGCAAGTCATATTTATTTTCAACCCGTAAAAAATCTAAGTAATTCGTCGTGAGTGAAAACTAAATGTAGATCCATCCCTCCACATTTTCAGACAGTGTGTTTTCTCTTCAATATTATAAGATAATCTAAAAGTCAAAAAGGCCCAATTTCTCAAAGTCAAGTAAGACATGCTAAGTTGTTATTTTTTAAATTAGCTATAATATACAAAAATAATTAAGCTAGATAATTTCCAGATCGCTAGCATCCAGGCCTTCGGCTCTTTGAAGAATTATTACTTACTTGCCAGATTACAATCTTGTACTGATCGCTTCATACATGTTTGTGGCGGATGATCCAAAAGATATCCTGCAGTTTTGTGTGGTGGTTTTGCTCGCGTATGTACACGTTTATTGTAGAGCCACTATGTATATGATATGTATGTTGTGAGGTTAAGAAATCTCTTCTTATGTGTAGAAGTTAGGAATAGTTTGACGTTGTCGTATATGTAAAATTATATTTATATTTATATATATTATTTATTTGCGGAGTATCTTTTCTTGTGCGTAGAACTAGCGTAGAGAGTCTGCCCATCACGCTGTAACTTAGACTTAAACTGTACATGGAAAGAGAGAGTGAGGAGTTACATACAGTTGTAAGTTAAAGTACTTGGAGTTGACGGGAAAATTCATGGTCATGCGCAAATTACATACGTTGACTACTTTGCACTACCATGAATTCTGTCATAAACAATACATTTATAAACATTTTGGTGACCCCGACGTAGGACTCTAATCAAGGATACTTCAACTAAATAAAATAATAATAAATAAAATTCGTATTCCTTGACCACATCAACTTATGCGTTCACACATCAAACAGCTGTTTCGCACAAGATTAAGTTTGACAGCTGTTTGTTTACATTTATAAATCATGCAAACTGAATAGCAAACAGCAGAAAAAATCTAAATTAAAGAAAAGTGAATAAAGATGGCGCCAAATGTTATTCAAATTATATTTTATATGATAAGAATTTTTGATATGGCAAAAATAATGGAGGATCTGCTCAAAACATCAAAACGTGAAGTAAAAGCCAAACTTCCGCATTTCTACCGCCATTTCCTCGTAGACGTGCGAGTTTTTTCTGGCAGATCGCAGATGTTGCAATCTGCTCTGCCATATTTCTATGAGGCAAATTTCTGCCCGATCGCACCAATTAACTCTTTTTTTTTTGCTGCCATTACTTTTTTGTTCTTTTTTGTGACAGATAACAGCTGTTCGCATATGATTACTTCTAGCAAATTTAAGTTTTTTCATAGCAATCAGCTTTGAAATATGCAAAAACAGCGCCATCTGTGGTTATTGTTAAACAAACACAGGGTTGCACTCCAATAAACATCATGATTAAAAGTTAAACACGTCAGTGAATTGATTACGTTTGACAGTTCTTGTATGAGTTAAACGCGCGTTTACAAGATGATTAGCGCTTAAATCACGTCAACGACGCTAATCACGTGATTAACTGGTATATCAGAACATGGCATTAGATTTTTCATTTTACCCAACCAGTGTCTTATATTTTGCGTGCTCCAAACACCTTGATAACACCTTGATAAGGCGTTTCTTAACACTTTTGCTATCTTATATGGTCATTTATTTTTCGGTATTCATTTTTTTGATGCACCTATTGTGTTGTCGAAATTTTTTACCATGACATAGTCATATATTCTTTCGGTTTTCTTTTTCCTGAATCGTATTTGCTTTTGTTGTACAGTTGTGCCGGTTTTTGTTCTTCAGATGCATCCGATCGAATTTCCTCTAAAATTTTTTTTGAAGGTGTGACGTTTATTTCCTCCAATATTTCTTTTAAATCATCTCTTAAATTTCCCCGAACAACATTGTACTTGGTAATTGTTTGATGCTTCTGTGTTGTGTATTGTTAATTGCATACTCTACGTCTTCTAACACCATATCCCAGTGTAAACCCTAATTTGGTTATATTATCTTTGCGAGCATTGGTCCAATATTTCTGCTGATCCTCTCAACTTGTCCGTTAGCCTGTGGTGAACCTGTTGCTATTTTTATATGCTTAACGCCACTTTAATTTATAAATTCCTCGAACTCTCTTGAGGTGAAACAAGAGCCACGGTCTGAAATTATGCTTTTAGGTCTACTATATGCTCTGAAATAGTCTTTAAGCCCAATAAATACCTCTTTGGTGCTCGTTTTCTTTGTTGCGTAGAGCCGCACAAATTTTGTGGCGTCTACAATCACGAAAATGTGTTTTTTTGATCTGCCTGATTCGACGGGTCCATAATGGTCAATGTGCACAAGCTCAAATGGCTTGCTGCCCCCTGGAAGGCAATGTAATAGCCCTTTTTTTTCCTGACTTTGGTGAGAAAGCTATGCATTTTAAACAATTTTCTATGTGGGAGCAGCATTTGTCTTTAATTTTAGGAAACCAATATATTTTTCTTATTAAGTTTGTCATCTTGTCCCTTCCTATGTGTCCTAATTCATCATGGTATTTGTATAGAACATGGTCCTCCATTTCTTCTGGTACATAAAATAATATCCTTCCATCGTTCGATTTTCTCTGTTTGTATGTTTTGTTTCCATTCTCTCCACTGTAACCATTTTCAAGGTGCTAAAATCTAAATTAAGATCGCATGCGTACATGAAATCTCTCCCAAGAACTACATAATGGCTCATTGACTCGTTTGCGACCCCGTTTAAATGAAAACAACATTTCTTTAGTTTATTTTTTATAACGTAACAAATTGATTTTCCAAAATTTTTAGCGGGCTTTGTTTAAGCCCAAAATTAGAATTTAAAACTGTTTGCAGTGCAATTTCATTTGGCACTCGATGTTTTTATACCCTGAACCCCTAAAATGGGTAATTAAGGGTATAATGGTTTTGTGCAAAAGTATGTAACAGGCAGAAGGAAGCATCTCCGACCCCATTAAGTATATATATTCTTGATCAGTATCAATAGCCGAGTCGATATGGCCATGTCCGTCTGTCTGTCTGTCCGTCTGTCCGACTGTCCGTCTGTATGAACGCGTAGATCTCAAAGACTACAAGAGCTAGAGACTTCAGATTTTGAATATAAGTTCTCCTATACCATAAGCAGAACAAGTTTGCTTCAAATTATAGATAAATAGTCTGGTTTTTGAAATATACATGGAATCGATAACAAAAAAATATCGAATTTGGAAAATGCAAAAATAGGGGCTAGTGTAGTGGGTAACGATAGAACTTTTCTCAAAACTTCATCCAAATCGGTTAAGAAACACCAGAGATATTGTAAAGTTAAGTCAGTTATAAGTTTTGTTTAAATTGATCATTATTTGAAGCATACTTTTAGGACGCAAGGACTGCAACTGGGTTCAGGGTATCTTCTGGTCGGGCCATCACGACTAGAGCCTTCTTACTTGATTAATAAATGATATGGGGCTCCCCGAGTCTATGAGGCATTCTGCAATGAATAGGGTTTTAAAAGCGTTTGCAAAATATAAATTAAACTGTCTTACGTAATTGTTGTTAATGTAGCCCTTTCTTTCACGACATTGTCTCACATAGTGTCCGTGTGTTCCACATGCGTAGCATGTCCCGGGCTCACATTTTGGTTTGCGGCATTCATTTGCCAAATGTCCCTTTGCGTTGCAATTTAGACAGCGTATCTCCTTGTTGCTTTTCGAGTAGGTGTGTGTGTGTGCCGTACTATAATTTTCCTTCTTGGGTGGTTGTATTCCGGCGAACGCCTTTAACATTTGTGCTGGTTACTGAAAACATTGTATGTGTATGTGTATGTGCCTGGTTGCGTAGGCTTTGCGATGGATTGCCTTCTATTATGTTCTCCTTGTCGATGATGACTTTGTTGGCCAAAATTATTTTATCCTTGTAGTAGGATACAAAGTTCTCTGTCAATTGCCATTGCCGTTGTTATAATATGTTTCGGGCTTCTGCTTTCGACGTTTTTTCGCCAAACGCCACGATCAATTGTTCCAATAGTTGATCAATTGGTTCCAAAACTCGCGCTTCGTTACCATGTAACCACAGTGCACTGTTGTGCTTTGCCATTAAGTTTTGCCAAGATTAACAACCGGAAGAAAGTGTCGTTTAAATTGTAAATTTTTGCAATGTTCTTTACTTGTCTGGCCCAGTTGCTTGCGCATGATTCACCATCGTAGTCCAGTGTCACTTCCTTTGCCCAACTAAGTGCCGCCGTTGTAGCTTCGCAAATTTTGCTTACAGAGCTGTTAAAGTCGCTGTTAACGTTTCTGTTAATGTTGCTGTAAACAACATAGATACCGCTGCTGCTATTGTTGTCCGCGATCACGCTGTTGTTAACAGTTACCGTTCCTCTGTTAATGTTGCTGTTGCCGTTGTCGCTTCTGCCGACGTTGTCGCTGATGCTGTCGCTGTTGCTGATGCTGTCGCTGTTGCCGTTGTCGCTTCTGCCGCCGTTGTCGCTGATGCTGTCGCTGTTACCGTTGTCGCTTCTGCCGCCGTTGTTGCCGTTGTCGCCTTGGTTGCCGTTGTTACCGTTGCTGCTTCTGCCGCCGTTGATGCCGTTGTCGCCTTGGTCGCCGTTGTTACCGTTGCTGCTTCTGCCGCCGTTGTCGCCTTGGTCGCCGTTGTTACCGTTGCTGCTTCTGCCGCCGTTGAAGCCGTTGTTACCGTTATGGCTTGATATTATGCCGCGTAGCTGCTGGAGCATTTTCTTGCTGGTTTCAATTTCGCTTCGTATTTTTTCTAAATCGTCCCGCTCGGTGTCCCAAAGCTGTTGAAATGTTTCAGCCACTATTACCGAATGCACCGTTGCACCATTATTTTGTGCCTGTGAACACTCTGGATGCTGGATGATTGCGTCTTCATCTGATTCCGAGTCTGGCGCAACGCAGCGATTCGTCGCCGGCGTTGCGATAAAACGAGCTACCAGCTTTGCCTTGGTCCCAGTGGTTGGCAATTCCAGTGCGGCGAACCCTTTTATTTTTATTGTACTACCGTTACTTCATTTATGTTAAAGTCTTTCATTGTGAGCAATCCCACTTCTGATTTTAAGACAGGATGAAAGAGTTTATTAATCGTTCTTTTGGGACTCAGCACGTCTGATCTTCTCGATCTCACACTACGACTGATTCGCTTCTTCCGCGTCGTCTTTTCTTTTTATTCTTAACATACATAATGAGTATAAAATTGTTCTTAACAGAAAAGAGACCGTGTTATATATCGCAAAGGTTGGTGTGCAGTTTAGGTCTATAACGGCGGTGGCCTGCTACATAATACATATCCGCAACCAGGAAATAATGACGCAAACGAGCAAATCAATGGATCTGGAGGAAGTCCTAGATGCGCAGGAAGAAAGAAGCCAGAAGATATCAAGGCTTATAAAGAACAGCAAAAAGGACTCCGAACGGAAAACCAAACCTGGCTACTAAAAAGCCAGAGCCTCAATTCGTGAGGAAAGGTGAACGCCTTTAAAGACAACATCGAGTTGATCATAAACCAGAACTTAGAGAAGTCCCATACATTTCTTAAGTTTTTTAAATAAGTTTCTGATATGGTTCAAAAAACCAAAATTACTTCTCAGAGCAGGCTGATATTGCTGACCAGTCTAGCAGCAATATGACGGAACCAAAGACCGTCATAACTTCAGAATCGGTTGATGCCGGAGCAATCACAAACACAAAATTAGGTACATTGTGACGTCATCAAAAGGCGATGATGGTATCTGTAGATCACGCCTTTGAACAGAAGCCCTCTTATACAGAGATTATGAAATCATTATGGGCCAAAATTCAAGAAGTCCATTTGCAAATATACGAAGAATTTGAAGACCCAGAAGAGATACGCTACGAAGCCGCTTCTTATCTTAAGGCAGAAGCTGAAGTACGGAATACACTCACCAATTACTCAACTAGTTCGTGCTCTGAAAACATAAGCTTGCCACGCACTTCCATTCCTAAATTTGATGGCGAAGCACTCAAATGGAATCAGTTTTTTGACATGTTTGCACATATGATACATGAAACAAAAGTGCCAACCTTACGCAAGTTGTGGTATTTAAAAACCAGCGTAATCGGAGAGGCGGAAAGATCAATCCGTCACATCGATCTGAGAGAGGATAGAAGACGCATACAATAATCCAAGGGAGATCGCATCTAGGATATTAAACCGTCTCCTGCTGCAACAAACTTGCAGCGACGATGTATAGACTTTAAAAGAGCTGTACATCACTACTATAGAGTTGAAGGGCCTCGGGATTGACAGCTCAACATGGGATCCAATCATCATTGCCATCCTAAGAAATAAACTGGACGGCACAAATAGAACACTCTATGAGCAGTCACTGGGTAATACCAAGGAAGTTCAGCCACTAGACACCATGATCCATTTCAAAGAACAAAGAGTTCGAGTAATGGCTACCGGAAA
>JAWNNU010001121.1:0-16074 GCA_035044585.1 Scaptomyza polygonia
TTAATTAAAGCGGAAGGAAGGTCGAGGGGATGGAACCTTGAAAGCTCCGGAGCTGATTGCTGATGTCCAGCAACTGAAGAGCCAGCACATTTTCATGATTCTCCAATCCTTGTAAATACCTCTGACTGTATTGGTAGATGGTTTCTTTAACAGTAGCCAAGTTTAGGTCATTATGAATGACAGCGTTTCTAACGTAAAACGGAGCACTCACTAAGGTACGCAGAACTCGACTTTGGAAAGTTTAAATAATTTGAATATTCGAGGCAGCTGCAGTGCCCCAAATCTGTATCCCATAGGTCCAGATAGGCTTAAGGATAGCCTTGTAAACCAGCACTTTGTTACGTAGGCTGAGTCGTGATGCAGGTCTTAGAAGCCAGTAAAGGCGCTTGAAACGAATTTTAAGCTGAGTCCTTTTGTTAATGATATGAGCTCTCCAATTCAATTTTTTGTCCAAAGTAAGGCCCAAGTACTTGGCACTTTCGGCTGTGGGTAGCCTCCGTCCAAAGAGGTGGACTTCAGGGCATGAGAGGGTTCGTAAGGTGAAAACAACCTGCACCGACTTCTCGGTGTTAATACTAATATTCCACTTATTTAGCCAAGGCTCAAGGGCTGACAGCTGCGTTTGAATAATTCTTGAGGCAACAGAAGGGCTGGTACTGGAGGCCAGGAAAGCGGTGTCGTCAGCGTATGTAGCAATGAGGGACATCTCTGGGTTGGTTACCGGTAAATCAGCAGTGAACAGGGTATATAAAAGTGGAGCAAGCACGCTGCCTTGGGGTACCCCAGCCTGAATTAAGAACAAATCCGATTCAGCGTACTTGCATCTTACAAAAAATCTGCGGTTGTGAATATAAGACTTCAGTACCATGTAATATGGCATTGGAAGATTTTTTTTCAGCTTGTACAGGAGTCCTGGGTGCCATACCCTGTCAAAAGCCTGTCTTACATCCAGAAACACTGCCGAGCAATACCTTTTATTCTCCAGAGCGTTAGAGATATATTGAGCGACTCTGTGGCACTGCTCAGGTGTACCATGGTGCCTTCTGAAACCGAATTGGTGGTCCGGAATGAGCTGATTCTCTTCCAGTATGGGAAGTAGTCTTCGTAGGAACAATCTCTCGAAGACAATCACCAGTAGGCTTATGGGACGGTAAGAGCTGGCAATATGCACAGGCTTGCCGGGCTTTGGAATCATAATAATCGCAGCGCATTTCCATTGGGAGGGGAAATGGTGGAGTCTTAAAATCCCATTGAACAGATGTGTGATCATTTTGATCACGTTTGGTGGCAGCATCTTCAAAGCAAGTGCGTTAATCCCGTCATAGCCTGGTGATTTTTTGTTGGACAGAGAGTTGATCTCCTCTTGAACCTCGTCATCTACAAATTCAGCAATAGGGAGGTCCATTTGACATGGAATGTCCAAGAAACTCCGTATTTCGTCATTAGAAGAATCATCGCTGAATTGGAACGGGGTAAATGTCCGTTCTAAGTGTGCAGCAAACACTTGGGCTTTTTGCTCGCTAGAGTGACACCAAGAGCCACTGGCGTCCTGAATCGGAGGGCAACTTAAAGTAGGCCTGCTTTTCTCTCTTGTTGCCAGCCAAAGGTTATTTTCGGGGTCGCCAGGCTCTGCAGCAGCTAGATAAGCTTCCAAAGAGTCACTTCTAAGCTTGCGCATCAGGTCTTTTATCCTCCTAGTAGCGCGATTTAGGGCGGTTTTGTCGAGGAGGTTTCTGCTTAGTTGCCAGGTGTGTCGTAGACGCCTTTTTCCTGGATTTCCACCATTAGCTCTCCAGACCAGAGATGTCTGTCCCTTTTGGGAATGCCATGCCTTTGACTCGAGGAAGCAGAGGCAATGCTTGCAGCGTTGTGCATATACCTAGTTAAGGCTTCAGCAGCATCATCAATGTCATTGCCAGAATGGAAGGTAATGTTGCAGTCAACATTCTGCTCAAGCCAGGCGCGATACTTAACAGCGTTGGTGCCCTTACCAAGTATGTAATGTGGTTTATTGACGGCCAGTACGGGCATGTTTACCTCCAGAAGAACAGCACTGTGGTCAGACTGTGGGTCCGCGCAAATGGACGTGCCTGGGATGAATTCCTTTGGCAACAGCAAAGTCCAGAACGTCCGGCAATTTAGTAGGGTCAGTAGGCCAGTAAGTGGGTTCACCGGCTGAGTGACATGTGAGATCTCTGCTCCAGATGCAATTCAGGAGAGCAGCGCCTTTGGTGTTTGTGAGCCTGGATCCCCACCAGGTGTTCTTGGCATTGAAGTCGCCTCCAGCGATGAATTTGGAGCCCAAATGGTCTGCTACTTGCTCAAACATTCCTTGCGTTATGTTGTGACGTGGAGGAAAGTAAAGCGCTGCTAGCTTCATATTACCCTGAGGACTGTGGATTTGCAAAACAGAAGCTTGCACCCAAGGGAGCTGGATAGGATCGAGTACGGAGTGGGAGATGCCTGATCTGATGAGTACAGCGGAGCCACCTCTCGCAGCGCCACTGGGGTGGTTGCAAATTATAAGCTCGTATCCCGTAATGTGAAAGAACGAGCGTTCGTTGAAGTGAGATTCTGCGACAAGGAGCACATCAATGTTGTTGGTTTTAAGAAAGTGCTCGACCTCAAGCCTCCTTTGACAAAGGCCATTTGCATTCCATATGATAATTTTTAATATTACTTGCATTGGGACAGTGGTGACATGAGGTTTCCAAGCAATTGCGTAAATTGTGCAGTTAACTGCACAACCATTTGTTGAATAAGGACTTCAACTTTTCTCATGATGGATTCCTCATTAATGACTGGCGTTGAGTTGAGGCTTGGATTGTTGAAATTGTTGTACTGAGTACTGTTGTCATTGCGGAAGTGGCTGGCAAAACTTACTCCAGCAGAGAGGTGGTTGGAAGGTTGGCTGCCATGTTGGCCAGGTGGACTAGTGGTTTTTTTTGTGACTATGCGTTGGAATTGGCGTTGGGCTGTTTGTTTGTATACAAGACAGCCTTTGTATGAAGCCGTGTGGTTCATGCCGCAGTGAGCACAACAGGCTTGGGCCTCTTTGACTTTGGTGCAGTCTGCTGTGTTATGATTCTGCGCGCACTTAACACACCTGAAGGGTTTGTTGCAAAATCTCTTTGTGTGTCCGAATGCTTGACATCTATGGCACTGGACAAGATCATCAAATTTTTTCGGTGGCTCAATCGTCACCACTGCGTTGCAAAGCCTTTTGATGTCGTACACCTTTTTGTTGTTAGTATTTGGCTCTAGGTCAATGAAAAACAATGACATTGGTGCCTTGGTGAATCTGTTCCTGGCTACAGCAATGTGACGCACCTTATGACCAAGCTTGTGGAGCTCGCTTTTGATGTGGTCCAACGATGAGGAGAAGTGCATCCCTTTTAGCACTATCTTGTAGGCTCTATCTTCCTTCATTTGATATGAATGGAAATCCACATTTTCAGCAGTGAACAGCTTGACTACTTTGCGGTAATCGTCACTTTTATTAAGCATCAGTCTGACCTTGCCATCTCTATCCGACTTGTGAGTGAAGGAGCCCTTGCCAGCAGCTTCTTCAACCATACTCAGCATGCCCTGTATGTTGTTGACATTGTCTACGAAAATAGGAGGTGGCTTATGGATAAGAGGAGAAGGAACTTTACACTCATTTCCCATGACGTGAGCAGGATCATTGTCATCAGCAAGAAGAGCAAAGCGGTTCGATGAGATCACGTCATTTAAAACTTGCTTCCTGGGTACTGAAGCTTTGAGCGGTTTTGCGCCATCACCATTTACCGTAGAGTCAGAGTCAGAGTCCGAGGTGGATTCTAAAGAGAAGTTGACAGGAGTGCTTCCACTTCTTGGTGCCTTCTTCTTAACTGAATTAGGAGCGTTGGTTTTGCGCTTTGAAGGTGCAGTTAACCACTTGGGAGGGGTCTGCCACGGGGTGGCAAGCACAGAGGCCGAAGGCTTGTCAGAAGCTGATGCATTCACTAGTTGGGTCCTAGGGTCCTTTTGAGTTGAGCCAGCTGCCGACAACATCGCATGCCTATAACGTCTTGAATCCGATTGAGAATGTGAGTTGTCAACCATAAGATGCCCAACAGGCAATGTAAGCCTTTTTTAACACTCTATACTTAGAGATCGCGGTAGGATACTTTTAGCCGACACTGAACGAAACAGCGTCCAAAGAACTAGAAGAGTGCTGATAATGCACACTAAAAATACAGATTTTTCAATGTATTTATTTGTTGTTGAAAAAAAAGAAAGAAAATTTGACTTTTTTTAAAAAAGAATTTGAAGTTGCCGACACAAATTCCGAATTCCGAATGTCTACAAAGTGTGCCATGAAAATTTTGTCAAAAATTCTTAAGCCTTGCCGAGCATAAAAGTATAGACATTCATATTAACTACAGAGCTCGAGGCGAATACACAAAGTAAATTCAACTTTTGAAAAACATTTTAAATTTTAAGTTATTTATAAAACGTATAGAGCTGTGATAAATTCACATAAATTTATTTTGTTCACAAAATTTTGTTGGGAAAATGAGCAATCCGAACGAACCTTCTCAACAGGCCAATGGCAATGAGGTCCTATTGGTGGGCAAATAGAGCCAAGTGTTTTAATGTTTTAATGTGAACTTTCAATTTAATCAATTTCTCACGTCTCAGCCCGATGGGTTGATTTGTCTACACGATGAGCCGCCCAGCACCTCCTTATGCTGCGTAGAATGCGCCAAACCCTTATCGGATTGCGCGACGAAGAAACGCAAGGCCAAGCCCAAAAGCAGACCGAAAAAGAAAACCTCTCGCAAGGTTAGCCGAAAGGCTGTCAAGCGCAAGTGCAAGCCAAGCAACGTAAGCAAGCGGAAACCAGCCACGAGGCCGAAGAAGAAGAAGGCTCAAAAAAAAAACAAAATGATTCTCATTCTCCTAACAGCCGCCTCAAGGATTTTTGGATGTGTTCGCGGTACCGCCTCCAACTCGGCGGGTGGCACCTGGAAGCATTTGAATTTGATCAGCTCCTTCGAGAGGCACAATCTTGCGGAATCTATTTAAATCAAAAGTAGACGTGTAAAGATTATTCTTTTTTTGTACCGGAAAGTATACACAATTAAACGTTATAGAAAGAGCAAAAAAATAACCTTATAAATTATACATAAAGGATACTTGAAAGACCGTTTGAGTCTTTTTTTTAAATCTAGCAACAAAGGATGAAAGATTCAAGATACGACAAAAGGATTATGATAAAGAAGTTCAACTGTTTTGATTATTTTATTCATGGGTTGCTGCAGTCCTTGCAAACACATGTTCTTTCTTCAAAGGTCGTAATGAATGAATGAGGATTTAATTTTAATAATATGCATTCAAAATATATAACCTTACTTTGCAAACTTGGATCCAATTTAGAGCACTAATATTGTTACACAAAGTTATAAATACAAAAGAGCCCAGTTATCTTTATAATAAATTGACTTTTTTAACTTCACGTCGGACAAATAATTTTGCATTTGTACGCCATCGATTATCTGTCTCTGAACAACAATACTTTATACACACTGTTCGCCTGTGGAACAACTTACCACACGACCTAAAGATAATAATAAGCGCACTACAATTTAAAAGCAGCCTTCTGCTGCACTTACAAAATATTACCTAACGCTTAAAAATAAAAATCTCCCGTGACTGTTCTTTCAATTACCTTTTTATAATTTAAATTATTTCTTTCCACCTTCTAACTTCTGTTTTAGTGACTAGTGCCTTAAGTTTAAGTTTCTTGAAACTAAACTAAACTAATTTAAATATACTTATTTTTTAATAACGATAGCTCAAATTGATTGATTTTTTTTTTTTTTGTCAATTTCTATATGTTGAGATACAATGAAAGTAACGCTAAATATGTATGCATGCTTCAAGGTTTATCATTATGGATTAATTTTATCTGGCAGAAAGATTTCCATCGTTATAAAACTAATATAACATTCAAAGCGACTGTCGAGCTTTGAAAAGATCTAAATTTACAGAGTAAAGGAACACAAAAGCATTCTTGCGGCTCAGCTACTATCCCCTGACACCCAACTGACATACAAGTCTCAGAAAATCCTATGCGGTTTATCTGATCTTAAAATAAATTTAACTCAAGACTGCATTCATTATTTTTGTGTCTTTAATCTACATAATTAATGGATCATGATTAAAAGTGTATGTATTGTTGCATATGAATTTAATGAACTAGTTTCTAGAAGGAAGATTGCAATTTTTCGTTGAAAAACTCAAAAGCATTATGAATAAAATTGATATTTTAATTTTATTTAAGCATAGCAATATATATACTGTGATATATTTCTTCATTTCCCCCCACCAGTGGCGCTGCGAGAGGTGGCTCCGCTGTACTCATCAGATCAGGCATCTCCCACTAAGAACTAGATCCTATCCAGCTCCCCTGGGTGCAAGCTTCTACTTTACAAATCCACAGTCCTCAGGGTAATCTGAAGTTAGGAGCGCTTTACTTCCCTCCACGTCACAACATAACCCAAGGAATGTTTAGGCAAGTAGCAGACCGTTTGGGCCCCGAATTCATCGCTGAGCGACTACAATGCCAAAAACACCTGGTGGGGAGCCAGGCTCACAAACACCAAAGGCGCTGCCCTCCTGAATTGCATCTGGAGCAGAGATCTTACATGTCACTCAGCCGATGAATCCACTTACTGGCCTACTGACCCTACTAAATTGCCGGACGTTCTGGACTTTGCTATTGACAAAGGAATTCATCCCAGGCACGTCCATCTGCCCGTACTGGCCGTCAATAAACCACATTCCATACTTGGTAAGGGCACCAACGCTGTTAAGTATCGCGCCTGGCTTGAGCAGAATGTTGACTGCAACATTACCATGCATTCTGGCAATGACATTGATGATGGGGCTAAAGCCCTAACTAGGTATATGCACAACGCTGCAAGCATTGCCTCTACTTCCTCGAGTGAAAGGCATGGCATTCTCAAAAGGGACAGACATCTCTGGTCTGGAGAGCTAATGCTGGAAATCCAGGAAAAAAGGCGTCGACGACACACCTGGCAGCAAAGCAGAAATCGCGGTATGCCAGTGGCTCTTGGTGCCAGGCTATGAAGGGATTAACGCACTTGCTTTGAAGATGCTGCCACCAAACGTGATCAAAATGATCACACAACTGATCAATGGGATTTTAAGACTCCACCATTTCCCCCCCCAATGGAAATGCGCTGCGATTATTATGATTCCAAAGCCGTTCTCTTACCGTCCCATAAGCCTATTGGTGATCGTCTCCAAAATCTTCGAGAGATTATTCCTATGAAGACTACTTCCCATACTGGAAGAAAGGCAGCTCATTTCGGACCACCAATTCGGTTTCAGAAGGCACCATGGTACACCTGAGCAGTGCCACAGAGTCGCTCAATATATCTCTAACGCTCTGGAGAATAAAAAATATTGCTTGGCGGTGTTTCTGGATGTCCGACAGGCCTTTGACAGGATGTGGCACCCAGGACTCCTGTGCCTGACCTAAACTTGGCTACTGTTAAAGAAACCATCTCTCAATGCAGTCAGAGGTATTTACAAAGATTGGAGAATCATGAAAATGTGCTGGCTCTTCAGTTGCTGGACATCAGCAATCAGCTCCGGAGGCTTTCAAGGTTCCATCCCCTCGAAAAAATATATATATATTATCTTAAGCTTGAGAAAAAAGTCTACAAAGAGTGCCATGGAAATTTCGTCAAAAAATCTTAAGCCTTGCCGAACATAAAAGTATAGACATTCATATTAACTACAGAGCTCGAGGCGAATACACAAAGTAAATTCAACTTTTGAAAAACATTTTAAATTTTAAGTTATTTATAAAACGTATAGAGCTGTGATAAATTCACATAAATTTATTTTGTTCACAAAATTTTGTTGGGAAAATGAGCAATCCGAACGAACCTTCTCAACAGGCCAATGGCAATGATGTCCTATTGGTAAGCAAATAGAGCCAAGTGTTTTAATGTTTTAATGTGAACTTTCAATTTAATCAATTTCTCACGTCTCAGCCCGATGGGTTGATTTACCTATACGATGACCAGCCCAGCAACACCTTATGCTGCGTAAAATGCGCCAAACCCTTATCGGAGTGCGCGACGAAGAAACGCAAGGCCAAGCCCAAAAGCAGACCGAAAAAGAAAACCTCTCGCAAGGTTAGCCGAAAGGCTGTCAAGCGCAAGTGCAAGCCAAGGAACGTAAGCAAGCGGAAACCAGCCACGAGGCCGAAGAAGAAGAAGGCTCAAAAAAAAACAAAATGATTCTTATTCTCCTAACAGCCACCTCAAGGATTTTTGGATGTGTTCGCGGTACCGCCTTCAACTCGGCGGGTGGCACCTGGAAGCATTTGAATTTGATCAGCTCCTTCGAGAGGCACAATCTTGCGGAATCTATTTAAATCAAAAGTAGACGTGTAAAGATTATTCTTTTTTTGTACCGGAAAGTATACACAATTAAACGTTATAGAAAGAGCAAAAAAATAACCTTATAAATTATACATAAAGGATAATTGAAATACCGTTTGAGTCTTTTTTTTAAATCTAGCAACAAAAAGATGAAAGATAAAGAAGTTGAACTGCTTTGATTATTTTATTCATGGGTTGCTGCAGTCCTTGCAAACACATGTTCTTTCTTCAAAGGTCGTAATGAATGAATGAAGATTTTAATTTAAATATACTTATTTTTTTAATAATGATAGCTCAAATTGATTGATTTTTTTTTTTTTTAACAATTTCTATATGTTGAGATACAATGAAAGTAACGCTAAATATGTATGCATGCTTCGAGGTTTATCATTATGGATTAATTTTATTTGGCAGAAAGATTTCCATCGTTATAAAACTAATATAACATTCATAGCGACTGTCGGGCTTTGAAAAGATCTAAATTTACAGCATTCTTGCGGCTCAGCTACTATCCCCTGACACACAAGTCTCAGAAAATCCTATGCGGTTTATCTGATCTTAAAATAAATTTAACTCAAGACTGTATTCATTATTTTGGTATTCTTTAATCTACATAATTAATGGATGTGAATTTAATGAATGATTGCAATTTTTCGTTGATAAACTCAAAAGTTTCATGAATAAAATAAGGAAATGATTCTGTTTTTTGAGGCCAGGTTCGGTTTTTTTTGTAAAGAAGGGAAATTTAAATGTACAGATTTGGGTGTTTACTTTAACTAGGGGCAAACAGTTCTTATATTTCCTTACAAATAAATAAATTTATCTTCCAAACAAAGTTTAGTAAGATGTTGTAAACTGAAGGCGACGCTTATTGTTGTATCGACTTATATATATCAGGTTCATTAGTTTGTACATTTATTCATTCAGCGCAGGTGTATGTGTGTGTGAATATAATACATATATTATAAATTGTGAATATGTAATAATTATATTTGAAATATTTACATCAAAGGATGTGTAAGATATTGTACATGTTTCTTAATTACAGCGCCACCTCATGTTCAGTACGGATTGCTGTGTTAAGGCACAAAAACAAACCTTCCTTGCCACGAGCATAAATGTTGACCAGGGGCAGCCTGTTATTGGCCATCTCCATGACCTTGAGCTGCAACATAAAAGAGAATAGTATAAAATATCTGTTCGAAAGCAAACTGAACTGCATTAGTTACCATCACTTGTGTGTTGGGAGCTAGAAAATCCCGAAGGCGTTTCACCATTGCACTTTCAATGGGTGGCACATCGTGAAGCCGGACGGCCAAACATTGAGCGGGAAACGTGGCAAGTGCACGATTTTTGTTCTCCAGACGATACATGTTGTTAATGTGTGTTTCAAGCGTACGGCCTTCGTCCACCTGCAGCACATTAAATATTTTTGTTTCGGGTGTAAATGACTCGTTGTTGAGACTGCAACGATGATATTGCCGAACTCCCTTGCCGTCCTCAACGCAGACGACAAAGCACTTATCGTTTAATAAATCCGAATAGGAAACGCATTGCTGTTCGCTGCATTCACTCATTAGTTTGGCAATGCTGCGCTGCACAAAGTGTAGATCCTCATTGAGTATCTGGACCATAAGATCGCCTAAGCTGTTTATATGTGATACGCGCACAAGATTGGGTTTCTGATCCAAACGTAGCTTTGGTTTCTGTGTGTTGCATATAATTTGAGTTGCCAACAGATCGTTTAGATTAACCATAGCATTGAAGACGGCAACAAGGCAGGCACGACGACGACGACCTCCCAACTTCTCGGCCGGCAACAGCACACCTTGAGCAACTCCATCCTCAGAGCGGTATTGCATCTCGGTGGTTATGATTTCTGCGATAACGCAGTGCCCGGCCAGCTCTTTGGCCAGCTCAGCCCGAGCATACGGATGCTCCTCGAATTGGTCCAACCCATACATGCTCAAGCAGACAGCCTGAGCAGGCAGCAACTTCAATTGAGTTGGGCATGCATATAAGACATCATAGCTGAGCATCATCATATTGCCAAAGTCCACAAATAGACAGCTACACTCACGCTGATCCGCATCCAATGAAATGACACGCACACGATGCCACTTTTTACGGTTCTCTACCACATATATCTCCTGCTCAATGGGATGCTTGTTGGTGGGACACAATTGATTCTTCAGTTTCGGCACGTTTTCACTCAGCTGCTCCATTGGCTCTGTTCGCTCCTTGCTTAACAATGCCCATATGTGCGTTGTGTTTTCACAGTGTGTGATATACATGGTCCAACATTGCTTTTGGCCATTGGCCCAGGGCAACTGCAACTCGGGCAACGCCGTGGGTACAAACAAACTCAACAGCTGACCCATTTTAATTGGCGCAGTATTGGCAAATAAAATATCCGATATTAAGCTTTGTTCAATGCGTATTTTGGACGACAAATAAATGAGGCCATACCAGTTGCTGGGTACCTGACGCTTCAACGTTGCCAAATACCACTGGGGTAGCTTGCGACCGACAATTCCATTTGGATGCTTCAGCAACTCGTTATAGAGCTCATCCAGAAATTCGTTATCGCTCAGTTGCGACGAACAAGACATTACCGATTGTAGCTCCTGGAGACGCCTAACAGCCAACTCGGCGGTACGCTCCTTAGCAGTCATAACATCCCCATAGTGTTCCGGATAGTCGGTGTAAATGTTCTCCCCTATCCGGACGGCACAATGCAGACGGCTGTTCAGGTTGGCATCCTTAAACTTAAACCCAGGCGGCGAAAAACCAAATGCGATGCAATAACGTATTAATGTGGCAATAGCATCACTTTCCAAATCAAATTCAACTTGGACCCTTTGGTGCATTTCCTGAAATTAATGAATATTATTTAAAGTTAACAAAAATGTGTGTTTTTAGTATTTCGTTTCATATGATAATACTTATTACTCACTGGTGTTAACATATTGTTGTTCTGTGGCGAATCGGCCGCCGGCTGCTGCTTCTTCAGTCGAAGATTAACGGAGACGTGTTTATTAGCTTTCGGTTCATCTGCCGTCGGCCCTTGTGGCACACTGTTGCCAAGTATAGGACGCAGTTGAGGCTCGCGAAATCCAGTAGAAGAAGCTCCAGCAGCAGCGGCAGCTCCCTCAGCTCCGTTCTCATTCATATTAGCCAGTGAATATAAGTTCGGCAAGTATTGTTTTTATGGTAAGAGTTCTCTTTATTGTTGTAGAGTCGAATTTTTATGTAGGTGTTGCAATTGGTAAGGAAAAAGTTTTGACTTGCGGTTGGTCTTTTGGTTAAGGACAAAGCTTTCAATGATCTGCAAAAATAAGTACAAAGTATGTGTTAAATATGATAACAATAATCTGTTTTTAAGACTCTTACTTATCTTAGTAGCAAGCTTAAAACAATTTTATTTTTAATATATTAGATATAAGAAGTTTTGTTTTTTGTATGAATAAGGATTAAGGATAATCAATGGTTTGTAAGAGGATCGAAAAGTGTGCCAAACTTTTGCAATTAAGTACAGAAAGCTAAAGCCAACTTAAGACTTGAAAACGATAATTAAATGGTGGTTCATTATAATAATAAGAGGTTTGCATAAAAAAAATATTTAGAATATTTATCTTTGATATACAGTCAAATGTCCACACAACGAATCCCAAGGGGATAAAAAGTTGTTTTTTTTTTAATCGTAAAGTTCCACTAAGATTTTAAAATTTTTTCAGAATGGTTTTTTTTAAATAAAAAAGTGGAATTTCAAATTAATATTTAAAACTTAAAATTTTCGGTTTGGAATATTTTATTTTTGATTCATGTTTTATCAAATACTCAACTCGGCGTCTTTCAAGTAATACTTTTCAATCTAAAATCAAAAATGTTAATTTTGCATTTTATAAATTTCCTGGTATGTTCAAGCTAAAAATTAAAAATACGATAAATAAAAGTATATACTTTAATTCTTAAGCGATTCGTACAGATTTCTAAAATTTTCGTATCGAAATTGGAATCGGAATCTAAAAAGAGTTTTTAAATTTTACGTTGCTTTTTTTTCTTTGTGTAGAAAACTTCGCTAAACGGAAGTTCGTTTTATGGTAGTTTGACTGTAGTGAATAATGTAGGATTCAATTTTTTTTACTTTTCAAATTAGTTTAGTTAATTTAGTACAACAATTTAAGTTGAATTAGGATTTCAAAAAAAAACTAATACATTTTTTCTAATGAGTGCATTTTGGTTCATTTTGGTTTGTTTTTTTTTTTTTGTAGTTGATTTTTTAAATCCTTCAGCAGGGCTTTTGTCGCAGCAGCCCACAGCAAAACATAAAATAACCACCCCATTTCACCCACGCGTCAACACTTTTCATTGCATGGGCGATTAAAGAGGGGCTTTCAAATCAAGAGTTAAGAACCCTCTGATGTCATTATTCCATCTAATTGCAGATGGAAAATACTTTAACATTCTTATTTAAGACCTTAAAGTTTAAAGTTTAAGCCAATAAAAGTAGTGACTTGGCGTTTAAGCACTGTGGAGCAAGAACATTGCAACGTTGCGCTTCCTCTGTTTTTGCATTCACTTTCCAAGTATGCAAAGCACACAAACTGAACAGTGTGCCGGCACACATACAGGGCAGGTCAAAGAACCGTTATTTATTAACAATCCCCAGCACACATTTGTTTCATATTCGGCAAACGACAGTTATTGCTTACTCTTGCTTAAAGATGCAACAGACGCTTGAATGTGATTTCCTCTCCGATGGCAAGTCAAGCACCGTACAGCACACAGCCCACACACGCCCACAAAGGGTGAGAAAAGAAGAGAAAGACAGCACCGGCCGCTGTGACGCACTGAAACATACTAAAACCGCAGTGAGCGAGCGTATTAACGGCGAAGCATTGCAAAAAGCTCACAGGATGCCATACAAAAGCTGTTTACTTTAGAGAGTCACAATAAGGATGAAAAGCTTAAAGACAATCAGAGTGCATGTAAGCGCTTTTATGAAAAGTTGTCGTCATCTTTAGTTTATTCCTAACTTTTTTCAGTTGCAACGCCTTTGTTCAAGCAAATCTTGTGTTTTTTTTTAAATCCCTGTTCCTTATAATCGCTCTCAATCATCTTCAAGCTGACCGGCGAATTGACAAGCAAGCGCGCCATGGTGATGTTTTTTTTTTAATTTCCTTTTGGTTCAAGACATGACTGCACCAATGTGACGTTAAATAAATTTCAATAAGCAATAAGTGAAATGCCGGCATATAAAAGCCTCAACTTAAGGTATAAGGATCGACTTTAAAAACCAACAAGTTTTATTGCGAATCTCAAAAAATGAGCAAGGATCACGAACAACAGTATCTTTTTCTTTCCATAGGCCTTAAGGCCCAGTTGTCACATACAACGGAAACCGAAACCGAATTCAGTACATTTGCGACTGAGACCGAAACCGAAACCGAAAATCGTAATTTTTCTAGCAACCGAAACCGAAACAAGTACTTTTGACTTTATTCGGTTGCTGCCAACCGACGATCAGCTGTTTTCTACAAACGCAGATACTTATCGCTGTAGTGTGTATTTTTTGTGTCACAAGCGCACTTTGAACTGTTGTGCATCATCCGAATGCATCTCATTCCCGGATCTCATGTTTGCGCATGAGAGTCTTGTTTGCTGTTTTCCTTACAAATTCATTTGTTTGCCATTCGCTTGTAAAAGACAATTTAATATTAACATATCATATCACTTGTCATGCAATTATAAAATGAATGCAATTACACAATTAATAAAACGATAGAAATTATTTTAAAACATGCGGCCTTGTTTAAGAAACGCTTAAAGCTTAGTGATGCGAAAACATTGCGCCTCTATCGATAACAATGCGGGTAGTTCGTAGAATTCGACATTTCCTGAAGATGTTGGAATATTTTGAGAAAACTTGGAACGGGTACTTCATACGTAACATCTTTGATGTTAGATGTTAGATGTTAAATGTGCCCTAGTGTGAATTGGGTATTAGTTCAATACTTACTTGCAACAAGTACGTAGATTATTTTGCTTATTCACACTAGAGCACATCTTACACTGCATTTGCACTGAAGTCGTTAATAGAACAGCAAAGCCTATACGCAGATACTTGTACAGCGTCCGGACCGTAATGCACAGAGAAAAATTGCACATACTATTGTGGCGGTAGGCTGATAACATTGTTTAAATAAATTAGAAAAACAGCTGTCTTTTGCTTACTTGCCAAACAAAATGAATAAATTATTTACGACCAAAGCTACTTTCGTGTTTGTGTGGAAATAAAGCCTTGCTGTTGGCGGTTTTTGAAAAAAGGAGATAAGCTGAAGTTGCAATGGTTGCATTTTAGTGAACCCATACATATGTATGATGAGCAGAGCTGAGATTACCTGAGAATACGCTACACAGATCCGAAGCCACTCAAAATGCTATGCAAATTCAACTTATAGAGCTTTACCCTTTCATTACGAGTCTTCTTGAGTTGAAGAATAGAAGTTTACATGTTAATTTAGTTGTACCTTATTGTATTTAGTCATTTTTTCATGCACAGCGTTGACTGCCAAAACAATTAGAATGGTTCCATTGGACCCTGATTTTAGCATTTTTGTCATGCTGTTTCATTTTTTAGGACCGTACCGTCAAAGTTTTTGAAAGAGGATTGCTGCTCAACCCATAAGGGTGTGGGAAGTATAATCACTTATCAAATTTGAGTTATAGAATTGAGCGGTTTTCTTTAGGCGTGGAACCCCAATCTCGAAACGATATATAAAAAATTATCAAAATACGTTAAGGTCTCGTATTTCTACAAATCGGCTGTAAGAGTCTGCTCTACAAAATATTATAAAATATAACAATAAAAAAATTAAATTAGAAAATTAAAAACTTATATGAAACGCTGATTATAAACGCTCCATTGGCGATTTTATATTTTTTCTTTTACCAATATATCGATATTTTTGTTCAAACATACGCAGATAAAATGTGCAAGTATGTATGTACATATATATATATAAATAAACAAACAATTCTTATTTTAAAGAAGACATTGGGCGAAAATGAAAGCGCTAATCGGAGGACCTAGAAAACGTTGTATAACCAAAAAACTAGAGCTGCATTTTGTCACACAAACAAAAGTAAACAAAGGACAGCTGTTTTTCAAAACCATTTGACAATATTAACGACTTTTCACTGCTATCACTTACACTATAAACTTCTGTGTAAATTCAAATAAAAGGTTTTGCAGCACCACGTTAAATATCGATAAGGTAACTCATTAACTGCTCATCATCAGTGCGACTGCAAGTTTTTGTTAAGGCCTGTAGTCACATACACCGTAAACAGAAACCGAAACAGAAACAAAAATATCGATTACACAAAGAATTGACCAGCGTCAAGTTATCTGCGTTTGTAGAAAACAGGTGACCGTCTGTTAACAGCAACAGAATAAAGTCAAAAGTACTTGTTTCGGTTTCAGTTGCTAATGTGCTGAATTCGATTACTATTGCTAACAATTGAAAAATACCGATGTTTCTGTTGCAGTTTCTATCGCAGTCGCAAATGTACTGAATTCTGTTTCTGTTTCGGTTTACGGTGTATGTGACAACAGGCCTTT
>JAWNNU010001123.1:0-25074 GCA_035044585.1 Scaptomyza polygonia
ACATAAAAAATCAGTTTCCTTTATGATATCTTATATATAAAATTCTTGTGTCACGGGGCGCGTAATTTAACTCCTACGAAACGGCTCGACCGATTTTTATGAAATTTTATTTGCGTATTCAGTAGTGCTGAGAATCGGCTAAAATTAATTTTTCATCACCCTTTAAGTTAAGGGTGGTCCATCCCTAATTGGTTTGTTTGTAAATGCCTATTTGAATATTTAACAAATGAGTTCAATAAATGGCTGATCATTATGTTAACAAGGATTTTGCTGTTTAATTGAAACTTTTTTTGGATGGGGACTGTGCTGTGAAATTGAAACTTTTCGTATACAAACTTCTTTTGAATCATATTGTCAAACGCATTTACATAAACATAAAGATTTGATCTGTTAAAGAAAATATGACACAAGCCAGACGAGCAAATATAGGTCGGTGAACGCGTAATGCAAATGATGTGGCATTACTAAGACAATCACAGACTGCTGATGAACGCGCACAAGCTAATGCAAGGCAGCGTGAACGTAATGCACGAAATAGATCTGTAAACCTCTCTTCCTTCAGTTTTTGGTGGACATGTATGTTAAAGTGGACGGTGAGCGCTTAAGGTTTGTTGCTTCTAAACCAAAAAAAACAAGTAGAAACGTTGCAGTCGGACGCACCCGACTGCGGTATACTCGATACCAGTAGTAAAACAGATTAAAAGAGAGCTGATTGCAATGGTGTGTGGATACGGCAGGGGTGTACGCTGCCTCAACGATTGTCTGGTGCAGATGGGGATGCCAAAAAGCTATCTTCCTTCCAAATTTGGTGACTCTAGCTCAAAGTTTGTTAAAGGTAGGGGCTGGGGCGGTATGGGGGCGTGGCATCAAAATTTTTGCTACAGATCTATGTATCATGTCAATAGCTATCCTCAAACCGAATTTGGAGACTTTAGCTCAAAAATAGTAGAATATGGTGGAAGGGGGGCTGGGGTCTGGGGGCTGGTATGGGGGGCGTGGCGTCCAAAGTTTAGCTGCAGATCTATTTATGATGTTAATTGCTATCCTCATACCAAATTTGGTGACTCTAGCTCAAAGTTAGTAGAATATGGTGGAAGGGGGGCTGGGGGCTGGTATGGGGGGCGTGGCGTCCAAAGTTTTGCTGTAGATCTATTTATGATGTTAATTGCTATCTTCATACCAAATTTGGTGACTCTAGCTCAAAGTTAGTAGAATATGGTGGAAGGGGGGCTGGGGGCTGGTATGGGGGGCGTGGCGTCCAAAGTTTTGCTGTAGATCTATTTATGATGTTAATTGCTATCCTCATACCAAATTTGGTGACTCTAGCTCAAAGTTAGTAGAATATGGTGAAGGGGGGGCTGGGGGCGGTATGGGTGGGGCCGCCATCCAAAATTTTTGGGTTTCATCATCACGAATCTTGGCATCAAATTTGGCGTCTCTAGCTCAAAAAAAATGTGGAAAATATAGGCGTTTTTGATTTCAAAATGCAGGGGGCTGGGGAACGGGGGAGCGTGGCTCCAAAACTTTGATGCAGTTTTTTGACGATCGTTAATAGCTATTTTCCTACCAAATTTGGTGACTCTAGCCTTAACGCTTTGGAAAATACACAGATTCCCGTTTTTAGTGAAGCATTGGGGCGGTTTGGGGCAGCTTGGGCAGTATGGATTGGCGTGGTATCCAAAGTTTTTATGAATTTTTTTGGGGGTTATAATCACCTATTTTGGCACAAAATTTGGTGGCTCTAACTCAAAAACTGTAAAAGATATAAGCATTTCTGTTTTTAAACTGCGGGGGTGCTGGGGGCGGAATGGGTGGGTGGGGCTCCAAAACTTTGATGCAGTTTTTGGGGGATCGTTACCAGTTATCTACCTACCAAATTTTGTGACTCTAGCTCAAACACTATGGAAGATACACGCACTACCGTTTTTAGCGAAGCGTTGGGGTGGTTGAGGGCGGATAGGGCAGTATAGATGGGCGTGGCATCCAAAGTTTTTATGAATTTGGTTGGAGATCGTCAACACCTATCTTGGCACCAAATTTGGTGGGTCTAGCTCAAAAACTGTAGAAGATATAGGCATTTTTAGTGTTAAACTGCGGGGGGGCTGGGGGCGGAATGGGTGGGCGTGGCTCCAAAATTTTTGATGCAGTTTTTTGGGGATTGTTAATAGCTATTTTCTCCCCAAATTTGGTAGTTCTAGCTGTGAGGGCTTGCGAAATAGCTGGATCTATCGATTTTGCGTTATCGAGTTTATCGATTTGCCAGCCCCCTAGTTATCGTAGAACTCCAATCTTGACACTTTAATTTACTATGCCATAGATAAAGGGGTTTGCAAAGTTTGAAGTCTCTAACTTGAAGGGTGTGGAAAAAAGTTGCGAACATACAGACGGACAGACGGACGGACGGACAGACACCATGACGGACATTGCACAAACCCAATATACTCTTTACCTTCGGTATCGAGTATAAAAATGCGAGCAGAAAACTATATACATAAACAACAATAAAACTATATACTATCACGAATGATGCTGAATTAGATCCAAACAATTTAGCTCAAATGGTAACACTCCCGGCGTACTTTGTAGCAATCCCGAGATATCTTCAGGAGTACACACAGGTTGCGCTCATCACTGCGTAACTACGGGAGGCTTAATCTACAATGGCATGTAATCCCGTTTGGCCAGATATTACTAAAGAGCTCATTCCAGGTCAAAATTCAACATAAAGACTTGACTTTGAGAATCATGATCACCGAGAGTATCATATTATCTTTATTCATAGAGTAGAAGTCAAAAGCACCACAGAGTCCACTTGTATCAATATATAATTCACTTCAATTATTAATTACAATTATTAGCCAGATGTTGTTAACATATTTTTAGGCAGAGACGGTACAGTTCAATATTGTTTCAGTTTTTAGTTGACTTATAATTAAAATATTGTACAAAACAAACAATTTAATATTATTAAAACTAAATTGCTCGGTAAATTTGTTAGTCGATTTGGGAAGCCTTAGTGAAACGGAGTGCTTAGCCTTTTGAACATTTTGTTCGGCTTTGTTCATTTTGTTCATTTTCAGAATTGGTCGAATTAACCAAGTAAGTTTCCTTCGAAACTTTATGTTTTTTTGTGTATGCCTGCAAACAATGCACTCGTGGATTTAAGAATGAAATTAAAAAAAAATCAAATATTAAATAAAATAAAATTCATGAATAAAATATTTTGTCTCCTGCTGTTAGTTGGGTAATGCATAAATAAAGTAAAATTTATGCACTTTTAGCTGAGCTCTAATTAATGTTTTTCAGGCTATTACCTTAAAAGCAGTAGTGGGCAATTTGTCTACTTGCACGCATGCCAAACCGCAATTTGTACAAGCCGAGCAAATATGTTAGAGCATAAAAGTGGAGGAGAGGTCAATTCAATATTAAAATTAAATGTTAATTTTTATTATTATGCTGGACAGTTTTATAAGCAGCTCTTGCTCATGCATTTGCCTAATGCCTAATAAAAATGGAATTAAAGTTAGTTTATTCATTTATTAAAACATATTTTTATATAATATCTAGTTTGTGCCGATTGAATGCACCAAAAGCTCAAACAGCCCATGGTTTGGTTATCTTTCGTTAGCCATAACCCCAATCTAAAACATTTTGCGACAGCCTTCGCTTGGGGCTTCAGTTACAAGCCAGTTCTGGCCACAATCTTTAGCCAAACGCGTTCCGCGCTTTGAAATGTATTTGCATAGGTTGCAATTCGCATCGCTAGCAGCGGTTTTGTGTATGGCCAGGTGAATTGTTTGGATGTGTGTGCTTGTGGGTGTTAAAGCCTTGAATCATTGTGGCTTAGGTAAACTCTTCAACAAGCATTCAAAAGGGAAATAAAGCAACGAGGGACATGTATAGAGAGGGAGAGAGAGTGAACTAGAAAGGAGATGTTAAAACTCAGAAAAATCTTATTAAGTAGTAGCAGAATGGGTGAAGGCCTAGCCGCGTGCATGAATTCAATTAAAACTTTTTGATAGGCTTATGAGCGGGTCTTCTATTGCATTCTTTTTGCATGTTGCCTTACCAGTAAGTATCACCAGGACACCATATCACGGATATAAAATCAAATTCCCTCGCTAAGTGTTATGCAACGGAGAGATTGAGATAAGGAATTGTACCAATGATAGGAAGAAAATCGGTAAGATTTTAAGGTCTTAAATAATGCAAGCTTTCTTTGGAAACCTAGCATTACCTTTAAAAAAAAAAAATATAAAAATAAGGTGATAGGTAACTAGCCTACGTTGTTTGCTAGGAAGCCTTGTCAAATACCAAAATTAATAAACTACTTTAAAATATTTTTTTAGACCTTAATAGTTGGCTCATCTTTAAATGTGGCAAATTGAAGAAACCTTTGGCAATCTTAAGATAAAAAGTGCGATGAAGCGCAAAATGTAAATAGTCAAAACTTAAGTTAAACCAAACGAAGCAATCCACACAACGCAATGTAAATGCTACAGGTTGTGGAAATTGGCAGAGTAAGGAATAGTTGAATTCTTGATTTTTGTTTTTTCTTTCTTTGATCTTTATGGTTATGATGTGCTTATATTTACAGCACACTACAGAAAAAATAAACTCATTGATGTTTATTGAAGCTTTTATTTCTATTGTGAAATAATATTAATAGTTCCATGGAATTATTATTATTAGAATTCATCATTTAGAAAAAGAATACAGCCCATTTTTTCCCCTTTTCCAATATATTTGTGTTCCTTTGATGTGTAATTAAATCAATATAAACTTTCACATTGTGAACATCAAACTGAAGTTTATTAGCCAGGCTAAATTGACTTTACTTAAAGAGCAGCACAGTTTTAGGCTGTTTAAATTTCTTTAAGGATTCGATGTGTTTAAAATCGAGGCAATATTTTATGCAACATTCATACAATTGTTCCCCTTAAGTATCGCGTTACCTTAAAAGTTCTGAGCAGCGAACAGCAGCTGTTGATTCTTATCATTGCCAATATATAACATATAACAATAAGAATTTTATAGTTGATTTTTGTTTACTGTTTCCGTACGCAGGCAGTTTTCTTTTACGTTTCCAACGTTTATAGAGAGAATACTGAAAAACAGAAATCAATGTATGTTCCATTTAAAATTTTGTATTTTCCATATGGCTTATTATTTTGTGTGTATTCAACTTCGGCTATTAACAATCATTTTTTATAAATTTGTATTTCTGCATGGAAAATAAACATCTTTAAATAAAAATAAAATAAATAAATAAACTATGCCGAGCAACTGCTGCTGAACTCGTCATAATCAACAAGTGTGCTTATCAAACATCATCAGTAATTTACACTCGAACCAAATATATACGAGCCGAAGCAAGGTAATTATAATTTAATTGTCAACTTTCGTAGAAAATGTCAATTTTTAGATATAAAATCCGGTTCTCTTTCGCGTTTATAATTGCTGTATGCAAATAGGTTTCTTTAAGTATTATTGCAGATGTGTCCTTTATAAGAATATTACATGTTTTCAAATAAAAGGTGTAAATTTTAAAGAAAAAAATAACTGAGCAATTACTGTTGAACGCGGCATAGTAACAATTTAATAGTCAATAAATGTGCGTATCAAATCACTTTAAAATAATATTAAAATAATCACTGCAAAGAATTGCATTTGAACAGAGCAACTACTGCTGAACTCTGGCAATTGTGAGGTTGGCCACCGTCTAGAAGCTATGACTTGACCGACACACCATTCGGTACTTTCAATTCGAAAAGATGTGTACTTCGACCACTTATTAGGTTGAGGCCTACATTCTAGTGCGAATCGAAACATTAAAATGCCTATCGCGAAAATTTCACGCAATTTAAAAAAAAATATCTGAGCAACAATATCTGAACTCAGAAATTAAAAAAAAAATAAATAAATATCACTTGACCAGAGCAACTACTACTGCACTCTGTTAACTGTAAAAGCCGCCTTTTGCCGAAAATTATCATAGGAACCAGAGGTGCAGCCGCGGCACCCTTTTGCCGACTCACATCTAATAAGAAAAAAGCGGAGCCGCGGCACTCATTTGTATGAAAATAATGTTTCTTTCTTTTTTCGTGAAAATTACAAATTCCGTTATTTAATTCACAAAATTAAAAAAACCGCTGAGCAACAATCGCTGAACTCAGAGTTTAAATAGATTCACTTGAACAGAGCAACTACTGCTGAACTCTGATAACTGTGGGGCCTTTTGCCGTACATCCAAAAATGAACCAGTGCTGGAGCCGCGACACCCTTTAGTATGGAATAAATGTTTCTTTGTTTTTTCGTGAAAATTACAACATTTGTTTGCTGCGTTTTTATTTCACAAAATTAAAAAAAGCTGAGCAACAATCGCTGAACTCAGAAAGTATAAAAAAAGATTCACTTGAACAGAGCAACATCAAAGGAACAATAAACGGAGCCGCGGCACTCATTTGTATGAAAAATTTTTCTTTCTTTTTTCGTGAAAATTACATTTGTTTTTTGGGTTTTTTATTTCACAAAATTAAAAAATAGCTGAGCAACAATCGCTGAACTCAGATAAGCTAAAATCATATAAATTTCACTTGACCAGAGCAACTACTGCTGAACTCCGTTTACTGTGAGCGCGGCTTTCAATTCGAAAAAAGTTGCAAGTTATGACCAAATCCTTATACTATTTCTGCATTAGGCCTGCAACGCAACACGAATATTTTAGTGCGGTTTCATATCGAACTTTTAAAAAAATAGCTGAGCAACAATCGCTGAACTCAGAGCAACTAGTGCTGAACTCCGTTAAATGTAGAGCTTTTGTCGTAGATCATCAAATGGAGCTGGAAGCTGCGAGACCCTTTCGTATGAAAAAATGTTTCTTTGTTTTTTCGTGAAAATTTCATCATTTGTTTGTTGCGTTTTTTATTTCACAAAATTAAAAAATAGCTGAGCAACAATCGCTGAACTCAGATAAGTAAAAAAAATATAAATTTCACTTGACCAGAGCAACTACTGCTGAACTCTGACAATTGTGAGTGCGGCTTTCAATTCGAAAAAAAAATTGTCAAATTTTACCAATCCCTTATACTTATTCTGTATGAGGCCTGCAACGCAAGACGAATATTCAGTGTGGTTTCATATCGAACTTTAAAAAAAAAAATAGCTGAGCAACTACTGCTGAACTCATAAAGTATAAAAAAATAGATGTACGTGACCAGAGCAACTACTGCTGAACTCTGATAAATGTGAAGCAAAACAGCGGCAACCATTGGTAGTTATGTTGATGTTGAATGTGGCCTGCAACGCACAATTTTTATTCAAGTATATTAAAATCAAATGCCTATAACGAAAAATTCATAATTCATTTGCATAACAGGTTTCTTCAAGTATTATATCGGATGTGTCCTTTACAAGAATATTACAAAATTTGAAAGAAAAAAAATCGCTGAGCAATTACTGTTGAACGCGGCATAGTAACAATTTAATAGTCATTAAATGTGCTTATCAAATCACTTTAAAATAATATTAAAATAATCACTGCAAAGAATTGCATTTGAACAGAGCAACTACTGCTGAACTCTGGCAATTGTGAGGTTGGCCACCGTCTAGAAGCTATGACTTGACCGACACACCATTCGGCACTTTCAATTCGAAAAGATGTGTACTTCGACCACTTATTAGGTTGGGGCCTACATTCTAGTGCGAATCGAAACATTAAAATGCCTATCGCGAAAATTTCACGCAATTTAAAAAAAAATATCTGAGCAACAATATCTGAACTCAGAAATTAAAAAAAAAATAAATAAATATCACTTGACCAGAGCAACTACTGCTGCACTCTGTTAACTGTAAAAGCCGCCTTTTGCCGAAAATTATCAAAGGAACATTAAACGAAGCCGCGACATCCTTTTGTATGAATAAATGTTTCTTTGTTTTTTCGTGAAAATTACAAATTGCTTTTTTTAATTCACAAAATTAAAAAGCAGCTGAGCAACAATCGCTGAACTCAGAAAATGTATAAAAACAGTTTCGATTGACCAGAGCAACTACTGCTGAACTCTGATAACTGAAAGCCCTTTTGCCTTGGATCTTGTATGCATCAAAGCTTAAACCAGTTGAGAACTATAAGCTTTACAGAGTAAAATAATTACTAAGCCTGCTTGACAAAACTTAATTTGCCTATTGCATACTTCGGGGCAACGAACGTACATTTAATTGCAGAACAGCTGATATCAGCTATCGTACATAATATATCACAGCTGACGTTCCTCGACACGTACAAAACGCCACATTGCGTATGAAAAGTGTGAAAAGCTATACACGAAAACAAATAAGAAAAAATCATCATAGATATACAAAATCATTAAAACTTGCATTATGTTTAGGATTTAATTGTGTTTTATCATAAATACAATTGTTTTTAGAGCAATATATTCTTTTTATTAATTTTTCTCCCATCCTAGTTGGTTGGTACCAGGCGTTAACACTAGTTAGCTAACTACAGTAACAGGTATTTAAAAACCTTGCATTTTAGCCGTCTTATCACGCTTTTGCCTACAATCCTAATCCTAACAAGTCGCAATCCTTATCCTAGCCTCTCCCATACTTTTGATAAGGACGGCAGGTGACTGATCGGTCGATATGACTTTGGGTCTTCCTCCGGCTTGTCCAACTTATATGGATTCTCGCTTAAGTGGTACACACCTCCAAGGTATAAGCTTCAAGTTAATTGTGGCACGCCAGAGAGAGTAACCTGCGTCATGGGTGTAATCAAAACTCTCTCCTGGTAAAGAATTCACTTTTACGTCGCCGCTAAGCTTCCTTTATCTCCGTTTTGGATCTTTGCCATTCCACCTTATCTAGTGGGCTATGCGTTGTCTGAAATCTACTTCTCCTTCACCTCTTGTTCCAGAGCTAGTTCATTATGTCCGCAGGGAGCTGGTTGCCAGAATAATCTAGCCTAATAGGCCTTGGCTGTCCACATACTATTCTAAAATGACTAGCAGGGCAAGGTGGTCAATAGGGAGGTTCCAAACATATGTTATGGAAAGGAGCTGGTCCGAACTCCCCTGGTATATGACGAAGGCAATACAGGATGTGTACCATTACCAAAAAAAATTATCGGGATCGTGCGGGATGGGAACGTATTAAAAAAAAAAAAAATCCGGGAATATCGGGGTAAGTGGTCGATCCCGCAATTCCCACAAGTCCCGGCAAACCTTTCGGGACCCAAACAAAATGTACTCGATAGATATTCTGTATTTATCGAAATTACCCACCGATTTTATTTTCTAAGTGACACGATATATCGCAAGTGCAATAAATTTTCAATAATTAGTGTGTGTTGAAATTTAGCAATTAAATTAAATTGGTTTTCGGAGCTCTGTGCACTGCAACCCGAAAGGGAAGACGACATCGATGAAGAAATAAATAATTATGTTAAACATAATAGAAATAAGATAAATAGCGATATTTGAAATTTTTGGCTACAATGCAATGCTTTGCCATTGTTGCAAATTCTCTCCAGGCAAGTGCTCAACGTTCCAACGTCTTCTGCCACCAGCGAAAAGGTTTTTTCTACTTCCAGTAGAATTTTGGAAGAGAGAAGAACTCAATTAATTGGAAAAAAATGTTGAGAGAATATTGTTTTTAAACAAAAATTTAAATTCAAAATCAGATTATATATAAATAAATAAATTATTTGAAAAAAAAGTCGGGAAAATGTCGGGACCCGTGGGATAGGCACTCAATTTTTCGCGACAATCTGAAAAAAGCGAATTTGATTTCGGGACGGGATGGGATGGGAAGCAATTTCTTTCCCGATCCCATCTCTTATCTCCAGTCAATGAAAAAAACGAAAGTAAACGCAAAAGTTAACGCTGACGATGAATATACACTTTTTCACGAAATCACCTCGTGTGAGGATCCATTAAAAATAATTGCATCAATTAATCATTTTACTTATCCTATCCTAGCTATCCTTTCCCCGCAACTAACGCCACATTTATGTCCAACTGACAAAATTTGTGTTTTTCCAGCATTTTCTCGTAAAACAGTTGCAAAATGTAAGCAACATGTTTGCCCATTCTAATCAGCCATTTATTGCATCAGTGAGTTAGGCAGCGAACTCGGCTAAGACATTGTAAAAACAGGCAATTAATTAAAAGTTATTGTTGTTTTGCTCGATACGAAGACGATACGATACTACACAAATCATTCCAAGATTTTTAATAAATTATTCACTTAAATGTACAGCTTAAAGACTGGCTTAAAAGAGTGTACTAAACACCAATTTGTTGTCTGCTTGAATTTACTATAACAGCGAATAATAAAATATTATTATGTTTTGTCAAAGCCGGTTGATTTTAAATACCCTGAACACAGTCTGAGACTTGAGAAGACATAATATCTCTCAATGCATTACTTACTTACTTACTACTAACAGAAGGATTTCTGTTGTCGATTTACATGCTATCGAGAACAATAATGAGATAAATTTTAAAACTATGCATTTCATAAAGAAATAGAAAAATAATATTACCCCATTTTTGCAGATTTTACAAAAGTCGATTATGAAACAACATGCAATATATATACAACGTTAATTTAAATATATCTTTTACACCTTTAGCTTTTAATATTTGACAAATCAAGGTAGATTGTGGAATGAGAATTGATTAATTTTTAAATAATTTAAAATTAAATTTCGTGGCACAAAGTGCTGTCTTTTATTTGAATCGCCAATAGATTTGCAGGCCACAAAAACCGCACATTGACAACTTATGGCATTAAGGCATAAGAACAAAAGGGAACCGCATAAGCCACAACCTAAAAGTCGGGCAAGCGGTCAAGTCACAAAAATGTCCCCTTTTGCCACTAAGCGTATCAGAAGCAATGTTTTAGGGATTGCTGCATCTTTGAGTTATTAGTAACTGAACAGTTAGCACAAAAATCAAGCGGCTGAGCAGAAGCAAAACAAAATGGAAAAACGCTATAAAAATCAAAGGAATGTCAGGATTGGGATCAATGCTGGGACAACTTATGATCAGATAACTAGACAGAAAATGTACTGAAAGTTACGGAAATCAAGTAATACAACACATATTACTTCAATGTTATAAAGTAGTTTTAAGAAGGAAGCATTTATCTCTATACATAAAATAATACCAAAAACAATAATCATTTTGAACTAACCGAAAAAAGCAGCAGCAGAAGACAATGCTATAGAGTGTGATATATATTAGGAGCACATCGGACCGATCAAAGAAAGATTCGCTGGTATTACCGGGCTCCTTTTAATCATCGGTCAGCTCCGAGGATGTGGTTGTCGGTGGTGGTAATGTCGTTGTCGTTATTGTTGTTGTCTCATTAAAAGGTTATCCAATTTCCTTGCCGCTGACATCAAGTGTCCAATCGGTTTCAGCCGCTGACGAGCAACAGTCAACAAATATAATGAGCACCAACAGCAGCAGAATCATCAAAATGTTCCACTGAAATAAGTGCATGTGAAGTCTAACTCTTGGCTCATGGGTGGTTAGTTCTTGCTGTTGTTGTTGTTGCTGTTGCTTGTGGCGCAGTCGTAAGCCGGATATGCTTTGATTCGTAGTTGAACAGCGGCTTCTGTTGGCGTTGTTGCTGTTTTGATTATGTGGCTCATTGTTGTTGTTGCTGTTGTTGTCATCATTATCGCCATTATCATCGTAAGCTGCTGTTATGTTTGTGCGGCTGTGAGTGTTACGCTCTTGTTTATGTTCCCGCCTCTGTGCTGCTTCCGTTTCCTGTAGACGCTGCTGCTGTTGCAGTTGCTGGCAGGACATTGCTGTCGATGTCCAAAGCCGTTTCACGCAACGGGCACTCATAACGCTAATAATCCGTTGCAACTGCAATAAACACAGGCTGAAAGTATACAAAGCAATAAGAAACACAATTAGAAGGAGAAGTAGACGAATAGAAAGAGAAAGAGAATGGGAGAGAGAGAGAGAGAGAGAGGCTAAGTTGGCAATAATCAGTTGGCGGCGAAAGCAAGCAAAACCACCAAGCACTTAATTATGATTAAAATTTTCTGTAGCAACGGCAAATTACATCAACGCCTGCAAACTTAATTGGTTAGCTGAAAATTACCCATACACACTGTGAACATTTTAAATTAATATTTGAGACCATAAAAAGTTGATGTGAGTAGCATTGATTTATTTAATAAATGTATTCTTACTAAATTAAACAATAAATTAACATAAAAAGTTATATAGTGTGTATGTTTATTTTATGATTAAAAACTTTTCGTTAAAAAATTGATTGGTTTTGCTTGTATTTCCAAAGTATGTATCTGTTCGCTACAATAATTGTATACGGAATGCACTTCAAACTTGGTCATTAGCTTATTAGGTAACTGAATTCAAAGAGTCCTGCATGAATATACGATTCACACTTGAAATGATGATGGAGAAGAATAGAGGATGAGAACGAGAGCATTCGAGTTGGTGGAGAGTCAATTCTATAGCACCTGCACTTGGTGCACTCGCATAATTGGCAGTGAAATGTGTCGCATATTAAAAATAGCGAAAATATGTTTATTTACAGGGAGAGAAATATGCGTGAATATCCTTCTCTATATATTTTATATTTGAAATTTGTTTCTTATTTGTTAATAAGTTTTGTTTTGTGTGTGCGCACTACTGCACAAATGTTTTAATTATGCTCATAATTAAAAATAGCTTAATTAAAACGAAAATTCAAGCAGATAGGCACCAAAAGAGAAGGGAAAAGAAGAGTGGACGGAAGAAGTTAGATAGTTGGCTGGTCACAATTTTCCTCAGCAACTCTTTCGGAATTCGAACAAAAAAAAAAAACGTTTAACGAATATATTTTGAAAACCCGCATGAAGTAAATGGAATAATATTCAATCACAAATTCAGATCTTTAGTTATTTTTGCATTTTTTTAACGTCAATTTTGAGGCTGCTGAAATAAATAATCCATTAACTGCAGTAATGTCAGCACTTTCCATAAAAAGCTATAAATTTCATTCAAAGTTTTTGTGCTCACGCTAACTTTAAGGCCAAAATCAGGGAAAAGCCAATGCAAAAAAACACAATTTCAACAATGAACATAAAGCCAAAAAAAAAGAGAATGAACGTTTACAAAACAAAGCCCTGAAGTGGCAAACAAATATAGAACGAATCGAGGCAAAACAAAGTGTTCAACTTTATAACATCCCTCCGGCCACACTTCTCTAACACTCCATCTTCCCCCTCCTGATACTCTTTCAAATTTTCTTCCATTACACAGCACTGCACTTTCGCGTTGAGTGTAAAGGCTGCACTTAAAGCTGAACCAATGTGTCAGCGAATGCTGTGTGTCAGAAGAACTTCAATATAGGTAACACTTATTTGACCGAAATCATAACTAATGTGACCGACAAAACCGAAATGCGTTCATAAAATGTCGCTACCCAATAAACTTAATAAGAGCAACCCATATGGTGCCAACACGAATTTTTGTTTTGAAGGCAATTTGGTAAATATATTTTGAGCTAGAATGTCGAATTGAAAGTTGAAATTAGGTTTTTGTGAAAAACAACACAGTCCAATAATTTAATAAAGCGGAAAAAAAAAAACTAAAAATGCAGCAAAGCAGTATCAGAAGTTGGGGTTAGGTCAGAAATTCTTTAACTGTGTTCGAAATACTCGATACAAGTAATATATTCTTAATAATGGAATAATTTAATTTCTTACTTGAAAGCTAAGATATATTAGCGCATTAAGATCTTTCTTAAAAGCTGTTAATTATTCTTAATTCCGATAAAAGTTAAAAAAAGAATCGGTAACAAGTTTTCCTGTTATTGCTAATGGGCTATTTACCATTATATTTGGAATGCAGTTCATGTTATGTCAAACGAAAATAATTTCGGATTTTCATGCTAATTTTTATATGTTTACAAAACCTCTTTTAAGCACTATAGGGTATCGAAAGTTTGGCATACTCATGATTGTATTTGGTTAAGTAAAAAATCTTCAATGACTTCTGTGTTTTCATCTTGATGTTGGTGAAAGTTGATCAACATTATGCCAGGACATTTTTCAATTGTTTTAGATCGATTATATCGGCAATCGATTTTAATGCGTCCTCTTGCACATTACCAACATTTATACAGCTTATATCTGACCACATAAAAAGCATATCTCCTTACGTTATAAAATTTGCATTCTACTTCATGCATCTATTTGCTTATCCATTTTGTGCAGGCAATGCCTAAACTGTGGATTACAACACGCCGGTTTGTATCCGGCATATCGGCAGGCAACAGCTGCCATTGGCATCTAATAAGCATTCCAATGGAGATGCTTGTGCCGTTGCCGAATCGCTGCAATTTGTTCTTCGTCAATGTTCGGCATACACTCAACCGTCTAGTTCTCACAAAAATCCCTCCTTCAGCCTTATCTGTTTCAAACAAACAAGCCGTCAACAAATGTCAAATGCAGGTGTTCGCGACATGAACTTAAGTTTACTGTATCTGCCGCTGCAGCTGGCAACTGAATGTGGCAAGCATTGGGATTAGTTTGGCTTGCCTGCCACTAAGCGATTTTACATGCTGCTTGAGCTCGCATTTTCACGCCTAATGTCATTTTCTGCATACAACTTTTCTGCTGGCAACTTACAACTCCTTGCCAAATGCAGCTTCCGGTACAAAACACACACTTAAGATGAATAGCAAGCGAATTCAATAATACACAGCGTCCTTTCACACACTTTTGACTTTTTCTATGTCACTTGAAACCCCATTCACAATCATTCGAGTATATTGCACTTTTATAAACATATATACCCTTACAAATGAGTAGTTAATTAATCTTATTTTTTTGCAGCTATGTAATGTGAAACAATTTTAATTTTGACAAATATTACCTTTTTAAAAAGGGCCATTTGATTTAACACAATGTTACATTTTTGAGCAATGAAAAGTTACCAACAGCACAAATTTTTTTCTTCAAAATTTCGATAACTGATTAAACTTAATTTAAGTAGAAAACTTACTTTACGATTTTTATTGAGATTATTTATTGCGTCCTACGAACTGAAAACTTGAAACAATTAAAACATAAGTTGCATTGATCAAAGAAAAAAGTTTTAATGAAAAATAAAAAAATCAAGCCACGAAGTAAAATTGCCATTTGGACAATATTCTGTTAGACACTGTTCAAAATTATAATTAGTATTAGTACAATTACAAAAATCATGTCTAGAAAATTAAATTAATATTTAATTTTGATGCATTTTTAGTGACTCCTGCGTAACCGAAAATATTGTGTAAAAAGAGTATTTTATTTTATTGAATAGTAAATGTTATTTTTAAATCGCTAAAAAACATATATATATATATATATAGTTTTTAAAGCGATGCGTATATAACATTTTTTGTATTATTTTCCATCATGGTTTTTATTTTTTGTACACAGATATTTTAAATGTCAATTTATGGGTTTTAAGCGTATTTCTGTTACTGTTACTTACAATTGTATATACAGTACGACCTCACTCAACGCAACCCGCGTTAAACGCAACTCCTCGATAATCGCAACACCAAAATTCTTAACTTGAAAAAAAAAACAAAAAACTTTACGATATCTCTAGTGTTTCTTAACCGATTTGTACGAAATTTTAAGAAAAGTTCTATCGTTACCCATTACACCAACCCCCATTTTTACATTTTCCAAATTCGATATTTTTTTGTTATCGATTCCATGTGTATATCGAAAACCAGAGTAGTTATCGATAATTTGAAGCAAACTTGTTCTGCTTATGGTATAGGAGAACTTATATTCAAAATCTAAAGTCTCTAGCTCTTGTGGTCTCTGAGATCTACGCGTTCATACAGACGGACAGACGTGCAGACGGACAGACAGACAGACGGACAGACGGA
The DNA here is from genome assembly GCA_035044585.1 of Scaptomyza polygonia. Classification (NCBI taxonomy): domain Eukaryota; kingdom Metazoa; phylum Arthropoda; class Insecta; order Diptera; family Drosophilidae; genus Scaptomyza; species Scaptomyza polygonia. Next base: position 15,922 of record JAWNNU010001123.1, read on the forward strand.
CATGGCCATATCGGCTCGGCTATTGATACTGATCAAGAATATATATACTTTATGGGGTCGGAGATGCTTCCTTCTGCCTGTTACATACTTTTGCACAAAACCATTATACCCTGATTTACCCATTTTATGGGTTCAGGGTATAATTACCTCATTTAACGGACTTTCTGAGGAAATCATACAAAGTACAGACCAAAATTTCTAATTTTAACAAAAGCTTAGAAAATTAAAATGAAATCCTTACATTGAACACTAATACGATTATGCATTCCAATTAGCTGACATGTTAAATGCCTATTTGTGCATTGTTTTGTTAACCCACACGTTTGATCTCAAAAACAAATTTGTGTTGGTTTAGTTTTGTTTTCTTATTATTATTATAATTGCAAATTTGTCAAATTTGTTTGTGGAAATAAAAGGCTTAGCAATGTTACCAAATGTTGCAGCGAGCACCATTTTAACTAAGTCCCCGATGAATTATTTTCCTTTGAGATTCTTTGTTTAATGTAATTTATTTGGAAGCTACTGGAGCTGCTCCCTAAGCACCTGACCAGGGTTAATAGTTTGTCTTCAGATAATCGCTTGGCAGTAGCGACTCTTGCGCAACTGTTAATTTGTTGACGCTTAAATGAGCCAAGAAGATAGCCAAAGAGATAACTTGGGAAAGAGTTTTATGTGGGTGAAACACTACTGGTTTATGACTCGCAAACTAAGTTGGGTCGACAAATGGAAGCTGACAGTCACCAGCGTTAAGGCAGCCAAGTTGCCTGATTCCAATTTAATTAAAAGGCAGCTGCAAGTGCAATGAAAACTTTACTCAACTTGCAACTGATTTCCCGTACATAAGGCAACCAAGCTCGAACTCTGACTTAAATGGGAGACAGGCATTAAAGCATACTTACTGGTGAGCTGAGCCTAAACAAAAGATAAGGAACAACAATGAAGGCCCAGAACAGCATCAGCTAAACTATAAAAAATCACCAGAAAGGAATCATTAATGCTGTTTTCATTCTAATTTTTAACTAAAGTTTTTTTTTAATAGCAAGAGAAATTAAATACCGAGTTTAAGGTTCTTTTACATAATACAACATTCAATACAAAGCATTATTTTATCATTATGAATTGAACAGTTGTTTATGTTTAAGTTAAGAAGAAATAAAATAAAATTCGTGTGTATTATTTCTTTTGAAATAAAATAAATAACCGAAGTAAATAATGTCATAATGCGAGCTACGAGGAACTATTTTTTTTTTTAACTTACCGCTATTTTTGCCGACTTTTAATGCTCAAAAATCACGCAAAAACAGTTAGCCAAATGGCGCACAACTTGGGCAATTTTCTTTAGACCGATAAACAAACGCAAAACACATGCCATTACAAATTGTACAAAATGTTTGGCAGTTGTTGGTGTTGCGGTTCTTAAACCGCCACCAAAATCAAATTAAATTGGCGTTCAAAGCATTCGTTTGATGCCAAGCGAACCTTTTCAGGTACCGTAACAAAATAATTGTTTAAACTTCAATGCTTCCAAGAATCGGAACAGCTAAGAAGCTTACTATATTTATCTCTAATTCGCTTTCTTAGAAAACTTTGTGTCATATTGTTGTTTTAACTTAAGTGAATAACAAGATCTTTAAATAATTATTTGATTTATTTTGCTGAAATTCTCAAAGTTTTTTTGTTTATTTAAATATCTAGCTTTTAAAACTAAGTAGGAAAATAAAGAATCAATATTATAAATTTCATCGAGCTTTTCTTATGTCAACAACTGGATTATATTTTAGGCTCCTTTGCATTAATTGTTTAAAAATTTGACCCTTGAAGCCTCGTATTTATTTCGTACACAACAGTGCGTCTCACCCGCCCAAGACTACAAAGAATAAAGAAGAAAGAGCCGTAACACAGCCTTCTCACCTAGAGTAAATAAGACCATTATCGCCGAAAAATCATGTGCATCAAAAGTAACGGATTTTTGGTGGCAACAATGCTCTTCAGTTTGAAGTTGCATAATGCTCGTTGCAAATGTTACTGCCGTTGCCACTGGAATTACAATTGCAACTGAATGCCAAGTTAACCCGAGATCTTGGACAAACAAATTGCCAAGTCGGCGACCGGCCAATTTGTGCATTGGATTTATAAAAAAGCAAACGCGCCAGTGCACTGGGGAACGTGGATTGTGTTGCATATTTATTGGTGCCACGGCAATTTATATGGCTAAAATACCAAAAAGCAATTGGAAAATGTCTTAATCGGCTATTTAAACTTGCGCAGATTAATGTGCTGCCTTCATACCAACCCCAAGACTAGAGCTGTGGAGCTTTTTGTGTAGAAAAACAGTCGGAAAATTGGGTGAAATGTATTGCAAAAACTGGAAGGGTGTAAAAATGTTTTTGCTAATTTTTTGGCACAAATGTTTGAGAAGATTGTCTACAGGAATTTAAATTCTCACCTCAATTGTTCTAACAAATTAAATAACATCACAGTTTACATTTGGCTGGCTTTGAACCTTTGAGAAACCACGGCAATTAAGTTGCAATTAAAGTCTGAAATTTCAAAGACCTCAAAACTGAGACAGCAACAACAATAGCAACAACAATAACAATATCGCAAGACATCCGCCAAATGGCGTTATTTGCGTAAACAAAAGGACAAGGTGAATGTCAGCAATTGTCAGTACGGACGGGTCAAAGGAAACAAAAGGGGTTTTGGAGAGGCAAGATAAGGCAGGCTGCCACAACCTTTGCCTATTGAGTATGAGTGAGTGTCATGACATTGCCCTTAGCACTCAGGCTCAGCACTCGATAATTAAAATGTAGCCCTCAGGTTGTGGGTCGATTTGGTTCGCTCGCCTATGACCTAGAGACTTGAACCTCGTCATAAATCTTGCTTGTGGCCATGCATTTATCAAACAGTAAATCTCGAATGCACTTTTCGGACAAGTTTATTCTTTTCTATTTTGGTATGCTTTTTGGGAAATTCCGTAGCGGAAGTGCAGCGATTGAATTGGGTGCCCTAAACTATGCTATAAATCTTGATTCCATCTATTTGAACCGACATCGGTGCTAGTTGCATCCCAAATCTCCTTTGACAGGCAATTTAAAGCGCTTCTATAACAAGACTATTAAAGCAATATGCCAGGATTTCATTTGCTATAGCTTTCTAAGTAATAATTTTAATTTTTAACGTTTAAATTCAGCATTAAGCAATCAAAACTCTTTTCAAGCTTTTCTCATTGCTTATATAACCTGAATTATTTCCTGATTAACTGTGTAAGCCACTAACTCAAAGAAAAACAAGTAAGAAGGCTCTAGTCGGGATAGCCCGACCAGAAGATACCCTGAACCCAGTTGCAGTCCTTGCGTCCTAAAAGTATGCTTCAAATTATGATCACTTTAAACAAAACTCATAACTGACTTAACTTTACGATATCTCTGGTGTTTCTTAACCGATTTCGACGAAATTTTGAGAAAAGTTTTATCGTTACCCATTACACCAACCTCCATTTTTACATTTTCCAAATTCGATATTTTTTTGTTATCGATTCCATGTGTGTATCGAAAACCAGAGTAGTTATCGATAATTTGAAGCAAACTTGTTCTGCTTATGGTATAGGAGAACTTATATTCAAAATCTGAAGTCTCTAGCTCTTGTAGTCTCTGAGATCTACGCGTTCATACAGACGGACAGACGGACGGACAGACGGACATGGCCATATCGACTCGGCTATTGATACTGATCAAGAATATATATACTTTATGGGGTCGGAGATGCTTCCTTCTGCCTGTTACATACTTTTGCACAAAACCATTATACCCTGATTTACCCATTTTATGGGTTCAGGGTATAATTATTAGCCAAGCTATACATGAATCAATTGTGTTCATTAAGGAGCTATTCATTTCTAAGAAAACTAATTGGCAATCTTTGACAAAAAACAAGATATGCCTAAACAAAAAGCTGGAAGTCACACATAGAATATTCCCAAAACGGCTTAATCATCAGTCATAGTATATTTTTCATACCCAATAACATCACAAAATTTCTGTATTTTTTTGTAATGATATTCCATTAAAAATACTCACATCCAAAAATTTCCTACAGCCAATCCCTTTTTTTTAAACCATCGATTTATGTGATTATTTTTCGGAAAAATTGGTTGTTAAGTTATAACATTATTGTACATGAAGTAAGTAAAATTCTATTACATAAAAAAATAAAATTGTAAAAACATAATAACCCAAAACTAATTTTTATGACAAAACAACGTTTGCAGGGTTCCTTAATAAATATCTATAAATATTTGTTTCTATTTATATAAGCGAAATTAGAAGAATAGAGTTGGTTGAAAGGTGGAGCTTTCAGTTTAAGACCTTGTGTGTTGCATATTAATAGGCAAGTTCACCACAACAATAAATATTATCCTTATTAAGTAGGGAGTAGCAATGGCCGTGGGATTTTCGAAGAACATTCATCAGACTCAGCGCCGGAATAAGTTTAGCATTATAATTATGATGACAATGATGATCACATGGGATAGGGACAGCATAAAAAACTTTACTGCATTTTCTAAGGGAAATTAGTCAAACACTTAAAGGACCAAAATATAAAACAGAAAAAAAAAATAATAACGAGCTGCTGTTGGCCATTCGTTGGGCATCAAGGCGTCGGCAACTTAGCCAGCAACAGCTCAGCGCTCTTAGACGAGGCAGAAAACCATTTAGTTTATAACGATGTCCTTGCCACACTAGAAATGAAGCTGGATGTTTTGCTGTCATTGCCGCCAATTCAATCGCTTATATAACACATTAATGCCAAACAATGTGCACCACGACAATAAAGTCACGCATACGACGTGTGCGCGCATAGTCATATATATTTTGGTGTATGTAAGTATTTATCTGGGTTGTACTGAAGCTGTTGATCTTATGCATACATGCACATACACTTTTGGTTATATATGGTACCACAATGATAAAAAAAACATGATTGAATCGGATCTAAAGTCTAAAGTATACAATCTAAAATTGTGACAAATATTGCCTTACCTTGCTCATAACTTATCAAATTTTCTATTTAAATCTGCCGTATAATTACTTTCCTACTTAACTAGTTTAAGCCAAGTAGTAGTAGTAATACAATTTTATTGACAATTTCAGCAGAATCAATTATATTTGATTGAAATTCGTGATAAAAGTAACAAAAATGCTGAGTGATGGATGGAAAGCTAATAATGTAATGCATTTTGCCAAGTTGGCGACCAAACGAGCCTTCTTACTGTGCGGCAGTTTCCGTTTCCGGTTGCCAACACCCCAGGTATCTTTATCTCTGGCACTGGTATTAAGTGCGACTCACAATCGCCACAAAATACATACATCTATACCACAGCTTCCTTCTCTACCCACACATCATCATTTAAAAAATTACCACAATCGTTATTAGACTCAATAAGAGTCGTCTGATATTGTGTAGCTTTTGGTAAGGCTACAAATCATTTCTTTTAGGCATAGAGTCCATAGCGGCATTAATTAAATAATCTTGTTAAATTAGGAAAATGTTATTGAAAGTGCATTAAAATATTGGGCTTAGGAAAATACTGTTAAATTGTTTTGTTGGTTTTATTCGCTTATTTAATTTTTATTTATCTTACTTTTTTTGTTGTTTCAGGAATCTCTTTAGCACTTTATGCATCTTTCTTTGTTGCCCTCTTTTATTTGCTGCTTCTCGTTGAAATTGATTTTTACGTGCTACTTTACATTTATTTTACCGTGTAAATGATTTTTTTTTAATATCTGCCTTACAGACATATTTATATACCCATTTTTATACCCTGAACCCATAAAATGGGTAAATCAGGGTATAATGGTTTTGTGCAAAAGTATGTAACAGGCAGAAGGAAGCATCTCCGACCCCATGAAGTATATATATTCCTGATCAGTATCAATAGCCGAGTCGATTTGGCCATGTCCGTCTGTCCGTCCGTCTGTCCGTCTGTATGAACGCGTAGATCTCAGAGACTACAAGAGCTAGAGACTTCAGATTTGGAATATAAGTTCTCCTATACCATGAGCAGAACAAGTTTGCTTCAAATTATCGATAACTACTCTGGTTTTCGATATACACATGGAATCGATAACAAAAAATATCGAATTTGGAAAATGTAAAAATGGGGGTTGGTGAAATGAATAACGATAGAACTTTTCTCAAAATTTCGACCAAATCGGTTAAGAAACACCAGAGATATCGTAAAGTTAAGTCAGTTATGAGTTTTGTTTAAAGTGGTCATTATTTGAAGCATACTTTTAGGACGCAAGGCCTGCAACTGGGTTCAGGGTATCTTCTGGTCGGGCTATCCCGACTAGAGCCTTCTTACTTGTTCATACATAATTAACATGCTTTTGTGGGTTTTTAAATTATGCAAAACGATTTCGTTTTTAAATATTTTTATATTGTTATTTGCACATTGTGCCCACAAAAATATTATCAGAGAGAAAAGTATTTGTTTAAACTAAAACAAGGCTGCCTTTAAGCAAAACTGTTAAAAAAAATTGCCAAACATCCATGTTTAGTATATTCAATTAATTTTACATGGTTCTTCAATTATCTATTTGCATTTTCGACTAAATCTCGTTTTACGTTCTTCAATGTTTCAACCTTTTGAAATGCGAGTCCAGATTTGATTATATATAATCATATCTACATATATCACATGGAAAGATATTTTTGCAAAACTGCCACACATTCGAATTCATAGAATTTCTCTGTTGCAGCTAGCAAAAACCTTATCTGATATAGATTTTTTGACTTTTTCTGAAACAAATTTAGCTGAAATGTAGTAAAAGTTCTTGATTTGATGTCAGTTCAGATCTGACTGTTATGTAAATTATTGTTTGAACTAAATTGATTTGTTTGAGTTTTATTTTGAGTTGGCGCAAACTAGAAAATAGAGTGACAGGTTTTGTTTGAGTTAAACAAAAAGTAAAATAGGAGAATTATTTAAATAAATTCATGGAAGTAAGATATCTTATGAATATTAAAACAGAATTGAAAAACTAAATAGCCTTAGTGCTTCTCAGATATATTCTTCGGTCAAAAGTTCATAAAAATAAAAGTTTAGCATCGCTTATGGTTGCCTTATGGACCTTGTGTCATCAACCCGTTGAAAAATGTTATTTTATGCTCATAACGCCAAAAGTTGTGTCTTTCGGCTAACTGTTGGTAAAGTTGCGAGGAGTGCCTTTACTTATGCCAAACCAGAATATGTTGTCATAATGTTGTCCGGAAATTGTTTTGACGTTTGCTGTGGTTGACAAACCAGATGATTTCCCATATCCGTCTGACTAACCACGCGCCCTAACTTACTTAAACCTGTTGTTGTTTTGCCACAAACTTAACCTTGCACAATAAATTTGTTCATTCTGTTGTCTTTTTTAAATTGCATGTGTTCTTTTCTCTGTGTATTCTCTGCACTTATTATCGGCTGTGTTCTTATTTAATACAACCATAGTTGTCTGCGCTTGTTGCATGTTGCACTGCCACAAACCTAATTATGGGTGAAGGTCCCAGTCTGCCAGTTAAATGCAAATTAGCTCAAAATTGCGCTTAAAACAAATAAGTTTAATTATGCAACTCGCGACAAGATTTGACTGAAGTATAAGGAACATCGATTAATGTCAAATTTTTATTTTCGTTGACCTTATTTGCTTAAGGGTTAAGTTTTAAAGAAACAACCATCAACATCGAGAACGTGTTGATAATGGTTTGAATAATAAAACAATAAAAAAATGGATACAATGCCAGACTAATTGCACTACCTACCCTCAAACTTTATAAATGTCGCACGCTACACAATAAAAATGGTTTGTTGTTTTCTGAATACCAAACTTGACCAACACACATTTTTACTTGGGTTGAAGGTCATATGAAAACACAGCATTACAGAACAGGAAATAAACAGACAAAGGATTAAACAGATAAAATAATCCAGGTTTGAATGACATTCTATTACTGTTCAGCCGGAGAATAGTTAATTGTTCTAAAAATCTTAAAACCTGTAATAACAACATATCTGTGGAAAAGTTTTGATCCAATTTGGCGAAATTTTCTGCAGTTGCTTAATTTAAAATTGAGCTGTACAGCATTAACAAATTTGCTTAAATGGCAAAGACACATTCTAATGTTCGAAAAAATACAATTTAATGTATCTTATTTATGTGCAACAAACCCACACAGTTAAGACCAAAACTCCGGTTCGTTAATATGCAAGCAGCATAATAACATAGCAGACATTGGGTTTGGTGGTTTCGAAGTCAGTTCCATAGTTGATCAAGCATAAAACAACTTAGGCAACAACAACGAAGACAATATTAATTTTTGTTTGGGACAGCAAATAGCAGAAAATATAATATATTGATGATCTTTGAACCATAAATAGTCACTAAGCTTGCTGCTTTTGAGTTTGATTGCGGCCAACAAATAAGCCAAAGTCAAACCGCAAGCAAATTACAATAGATTAAGGCACAGCTAAGCTGCTAAGTCGGTGAGATGTAGAGTGAGACGTATAATCAAATTGACGAAAATATAGTGGAGGGACGTATCACACCCACATTACCATGCAAAACATATGCAAATCACAGCTATACATATGTATTGCCACCTCCTCTAGGTACTAGTATGCATACTAGGAAATAAACTTAACCCTGGCGTATAATTTAAAACTGAAATATGCAACAGCTCCAGGCAAAAGTTATATTCAAAACAATATTCAAGCATTGCATAGTCGCAAGCCAAAGCGCTCTAAGCAACCTTTACAAGACGTAGAGAGTTTAATAAAAATTAACTCTTTCTACTTATTTTATAGTACACTCTTAAAAGTAAATGTAATCTACAGAGCTTAATTCTATTAAATGCGTTCACTCATAGAATTAATCAAGTATTTTTAACACTAACCCTAACATTTTGAACTAAGCTTCTGACTAATTACTAAATACGATTTAGTTAGTTCGTTTGCTCTGAATTCAACTTCACTTTAGAAATTGAAGCAAGTTCTTCTGTTCTTGGATCCAGTTGAGCCAGTTCCAAACACACAAAAATTATAAAATAAATCATATATTAACAAAAGAATACAAAATTCATAACATAAAATTGGTGAAAATCTAG